>WOXC01007199.1:2500-114639 GCA_011680675.1 Gymnobelideus leadbeateri | reverse complement strand
TTGGTATTTGAAGACATATTTCTTGCCCTTCAGGAGCTTATAGTCTAGTTGAGAATTCAAGATACACAAGTGTGAAAAGTTAATTCTTAATACATAGTAGTAGAGTTGGCATACAAAGGGAAAAAAAAGATAAATTGCATAGGTAAATGTTGTATTTGGGTCTTCATTTCCTCTCCCTGAGTCTTTTTCTCTCCTCACTTAAGAAGCAACTTTTTTCCTCTCTTCCATTCCTTCCACATTAAATTCTGCTCTTAGGAAATAGTCATTTATACATTTGTATGAATTTCTATGAGTAAGAACTATCTCAATTGCTTTTAGATTGCCTCAAGCACCTTAACAAGTGCTCTGAAAACAGAATGTGTTTCATAAGTGGGTGTTGAATGAATGAATTTAAGTCTCTGGGTTACCTCTCCCATGAGTACTGGTATCCGCTCAATTCCGCTCCAAAGGACTTTCAGTCATCAGTGAACAGATAGATTTTTGCAGAGAAGTGGGGTCCTTGAATTCATGATGCAAAGGTGGCTGTCTAGTCTATTAGTGTGGGGAATAAGTTTGGCAGGATACTGAACAATGAAATGTCAAAGGAAGGGTTAGGATGACATGTACTATAGGAAGTCTGAGAAGAGAGGAAAAGAGAGAGAGAGAGAGAGAGAGAGAGAGAGAGAGAGAGAGAGAGAGAGAGAGAGAGAGAGAGAGAGAGAGCCATAGAGAGAGACAAAGACAGAGGTAGAGAGACAGGGAAACACACACAGATTCAAACAGCCAGAGAAAGGAGATATATAGAAGAAACAGAGGGACAGAGACAGAAAGAGAGAGACAGAGAGGGGCAGATAGAAACAGAGAGACAGAAAAATAGAGATAGAGAGAGAGAGAGAGAGAGAGAGAGAGAGAGAGAGAGAGAGAGAAAGAAAGACAGAAAGAGAAACAGAGCCAGAGCCAGAGAGAGACAGAGACAGAGCCAGAGAGACAGAGAGAGATAGACAGACAGAGACAGAGAGACAGAGAGAGAACTAAACAGAGAGAGAAAGGGGACATATAGAAAGAAACAGAGAGGGACAGAGACAGAGATAGAGACAAAGATAGACAGAGATAAGGAAATATAGACAGAGACAATGCCAAAGAGAGATAGAAAGGCAGGGAGAAGGAGAGAAGGGGTAACTCCTGGCAATCAAGAGACGTCATTAGTAACTGAACTGGTTACAAAGTGCTTCCAATCTCATCATTGTAGCTGAGTTTTCTCAAACACTTCATAGTTCAAAACGATTTATGTATATGTTTTTATGTGCCTATATATGTAAATCTCTTCATGTGAGATTGTGGATTTGGGAGAGGAAGGGGCAGGCATTCCAGGTGAATTGCATAATTTGTACAATGGCAGGAAGTGGACCAGCACAGGATGCATTGGGAGATAGCAGAGGAAAGCTTGGCTGGAGTGGAGGATGCGTGTTGGGAAGTAGTGAGGGAGATAAGGTTAGAAAAACAGGTCGGAATCAGATTGTGTGGGGCCTTGAATGCCAAACTAACTAATTGGGAATTTGTTCTTTAGACGAAGAGGAGTCCCTGAATGATGTTGGACACGATGAAAGGAATGTTTCGAGAAGACTAATTCTGGTAGAGGTCTGCAGATTGGATTAGAAAAGTGAGGGAACAAGAAGCAAGGAAATGAGTTAGATTATTGCAACATCCCACAAATAGAGTGAAAAGGATCTGAACTGGGTAGAATTAGGTAGTCCAGGCAGATTGAGGTCTGTTCTTAGAGTCAGGAAGATCCCAGTTCAAAATCCTATAAGCTGTGACACTATGGGCAGGATGCTTTGCCTCTCTGATCCTTACTTTCCTCATGTACAAAGTAAGGGGGGTGGACTCAGCTTCTAAGTCTCCTTCCAGCTCTAAATCTACAATCCTATGGGACTTGAGTGACTACCAGCCAATATGCTTGATGAGAACAGGGTCTACATAGCATCTGCTTTTCTATACCTACAGCTCAGTATGGTGTCTTCAATGCAATAGGTCTTTAATATATGTTGAACTTTGAATGGCTGATTTGACAAAAATATTAAAGTCAGGAGTGGGAGCTGGTTTTGGAAAAAAAACAACAAATTTTGTTTTCACCATGTTGAGTTTGGGGTGATAGGACAACCAAGTGGGAAAATAGAAACCCCCTTGCTTGGTGTTTAAATTCCTTCATAGCCTGGCTCTTGCCTACTTTTCCAGACCAATTCTCCATCCCTGATACTCCTGCACAAGGTTCCAGTAAAAGTGTCCTATTCATAATTCCCCATGCACGACATTCCATACCTTTGCCCTGGCTGCACTCATACCTAGAGTGCCCTTCCTCATGAACTTTAGGTTTCATTAAGAGCATCATGTGCAGAACAAGGGAGGAGATCATCTCACTAGGTGGCATAGTGGATACAGGGCTGACTTGAGGCCAGGAGTATCTGAATTAAAATCCAGTCAGACATCTATCTAATACATAGCCCTGGGCAAGACACTTGACCCCCCTAGCCTCAGTTTCCCATATGTAAAATGGGGGGTGGGTGGAGAAATAACATCACTTCATAGGGTTGTTGTGAGGATCAAAAAGAAAGTGCCCACAGTTAGGCACAGGAAGAGGGAGGGTATCATAGTGGGGACAGGCTGGATGGGCATGCAGATGAACTTTTAAGAACTGGCGATGTTGGCACAAACTCTAGTCAGGATTTTTAAAGAGATTTAAAAAGAGACCAGGTCTAACAAAGTAATACAAGAACATTCTGTACTTTCCAGGCTAGACCCTGGCAGAATGCCATCCACAGGGTGTCCTTCTCATCCCTTGGCAGGATGTCTTGGTCCTTGAACAATTAGGCTGCTGCTCTGTGGGGACCTTCTTTGCAGCTACAGGAATGATTACGCAAATGAGGAAAGGAAAGAAAGTGGTCAGAACCTGCAATATCCTATGAGGATATTGAAATAATTGTATGTCCAAAGGACATGTGAAAAAGGACCAGCAAGAAGGATAAAGGCAGAAAGATGCGTAAACAAGAAAAAAACGGGGGGGGGGGGAGAGGATCTAATATTTATGCATATTGTCCTTTTAAAAGCATTTAAATTAATAATAATCATGCTAATAGCTAGTATTTATATAATTTTAAAATTTATGAAGTCCTTTACATGTATGATCACATGTAATTTGATCTTCACAACAACCCTAGGAGGTAAGTGCTATTTTTATCCCCATTTTATAGATGAGAGAACAGAAGGTGACAGAGACTTAAGTGACTTGTACAGAATTCTACAACTAATGTCTGAGACCAAATTTGAACTTAGATCTTCTTAATTCAAAGTCTGATCTATCCGCTAGGCCACCTAGTTGCATTAATTAATTAATTAATTGATTTCATCATTCAACAAACATTTACTAAGTGCTTCCTGTCTGCAGAACATTGTGTTAGGAACTGGGAGATATTAAAAATTTTGATACGACACTGTTCCTTCCCTTCGGATCTTACAATCTTGTAGAGGGCTGATGTACACAGATAGATGATATAAAACCTTATATGGTAAGTCCATTAGAGACGAGATCTGAGAGAGAAAGTTTCTTCAGTTTGGAGATCGGGGAAGGTTTCGTGGAAAAAGTGGCAGGTTGTATTGGGTTTTAAAGGATGAGCAGGAATTCAATAAACAGATAAAGAGAGGGAGAATTCTTTAGGGATAAAGAACAGTGTGAACCCTCCCAAGTTTACAAGATAATCCTCTGGTCAAGAGACTGAGGAAGGAACTGAGGTTCTTTTCTCACTCCCTTCAAGAGATTCCCTTTTAGGGACTTGGCTGGGATTGTCTCCACCATTCACTGACCAAGCACTAGAATGCCCAAATAGGAACTAGCTTGCTTTTTTTTCTACAAGCTCCATAGAGAATTATAGAAACTCCTCAACTGATCTGAATATGCCTGAATATATATCTGAAATACCTTTGAAAGAATAGATAGAAGTGGTCTCACATGGTTGAAATAGTTACTTTAAATGGGGTAAGGTGATTAATTCAATTTAACACTCACTTTTTTTTTGAGGGGGGGAAGGAAAGGCAATTGGGGTTAAGTGACTTGCCTAAGGTCACAAAGCTAGTGTGTCAAGTGTCTGAGGCCAGATTTGAACTCAGGTCCTCCTGACTCCAGGGCCAATGTTCTATTCATTGCACCACCTACTTGCCCCTTCCCACCCACTCTTAATAGAGTATATAGAATATTAGATAGAATATATATAATATATGGAATAATATAGATAGAATGTATATAGTATATAGAATAATATAGAATAATAGATCTAGGGCTGGAAGGGACCTTGGGGCCATATGGTCCAACCTTTTTTTTTAATGTGAGGAAACTGAGTGTGACTGTTCAAGGCCACACAGTAAGTTGCAAAGCTAAGACTGGAATTCAGGCCCTGTGACTCCAAGGTTAGTGTTCTTTGTACTATGCCATACTGATTGACTGTGAGAAGTGAGGAAAAGGGAAGAGTTAGAAATTAGATGAAGGGAAGAAATGAGCATTTATTAAGTGCCTACTATGTACCAGGCACTGACTGTCCTGAGTGCTTTACAAATATTATCTCATTTGATCCTCACAACAACCTTGGGAAGAAGGGGCTTTACAGATAAGGAAACTGAGGCAGACAGCACTTATATGTCTTGCCCTTGTATCTGAGACTGGATTTGAACTCAGTTCTTCTTGGAACGAAATCTTGTAGAAAGTTAGAATGGAATGGAAAAACAGTGTTTGGGTGATAAATATGCAGAGAAGTTTTTAAGAGTGGAGGAAGGGGTAAAGGGGTGGCCATATTGATTCATCTGAATCTCCTCAGTAAAATGGGAGGCAAAAACCATCTGATGTTAGGGTGAGGGTACAGTTGAGGTTGGAAGAAAAGAGGGGAAGGTTTGAAACCGTCACTGTGAGGAACTAGATAAGAAGTCAGGGGATCATAGTCCTTTAACTGGTTTCCTCAGATTAGTTTGTTTTTTTTTAAGCAATTGGGGTTAAGTAACTTGCTCAAGGTTACATGGCTAGTCATGATTTATGTGTGGGTGCTCATTTTCTGAGGCCGGTTTCGATCCCGGGTCATCCCAACTCCGAGGCCGGCGCTCTTACTCACTGCGCCACCTAGCCGCCCCTCTCAGATTAGTTTTTATTTTGTTATTTTCATTCCTCAAGTAACAAGTGTTTTCAAAAATTAACATGTCCCTCCTAATACTCCCCTCCCATGCTGAGCAAATTAAAAAAACCCCAGAATATCTCTTTCTCTCTCTCTCACTATCTCTCTCTCTCTCTCTCTCTCTCTCTCTCTCTCTCTCTCTCTCTCTCTCTCACTCTCTCTCTCTCACTCTCACTCTCTCTCTCTCTCTCTTCACTCTCTCTCTCTCTCTCTCTCTCTCTCTCTCTCTATATATATATATATATATATATATATGAGTATATATAAGTAAAATAAGTTCTAATTTTAGACATGCTGAAAATGTCTCTTTCTGGATCTTAGTCTCATCTGAGCGGTGAGTGGTGTGTTTCATCTTCATTATGCAGATATAAATGTAGTAGAAATGCATGTATGGTAGAAGGAAGAATTTGCATAACTTAATTCTTTGATCACAGTAAGAGAAATTAATTTTTATTAGACGGACTGATTCCTGTCTCAATAGGAAGCCTTCAATGGATAACATAGGATTGGCCCAGTGTTTGAGCATCTTTGTCATCAGTGCCTTGGATTTAAGGTCTTTGCTACTTTCTTGGCCTGGCTTTCTGATCCTAACCTCTGGTATCTGACAGTTCCTGACTTCTGATGATTGTTCTGGCTTGTGATCCCCAATTACTCCTGGGATGATGGTTTCTAAGGCATTCCCTCCCTGAGTCTGGCCTGGGTCCCAGCTTTCATTCTGAGCCTCACCTTGGTTCTCCCAGACTTCCTACCCCATTGGGTGATCTACCATGGCCTGTGATCCTGGCACAGCCTCAGAATTCTAACTCATTCCCAAATGACAGGACCCTCTCCTTTGTGTCAAGGGTGATGATTCAAGAAGACAGTATTAGCTCTCTAAGCACTTTTCAGGGGTATGGACATCTTGTGCAGTATATCTAGAAGGCATGGAGTTCTTCCTACCCCCTGCTTCCTGTCCTAAGCTATCTTCTCTCTAGGATAGGCCCAAGTTTTTGTTTACCAAGCTTGAAGATGCACTGTCTCTTCCTGATTTCATCAATTATAAATGTGCTTGCTACTCACCACAGTGCAATTTGTGAAGGCCTGTGGCTTGTGGTGACAGTGGCTACATTCAGCCTCACCACAGTGGTGAAGAGATGGGGTATTGGGGCCAGACAAATGGAGGCGGCGGCGGCTGAAGGGACACGCACGTGTCCACCTCCCTGTTTTGTCAGCCAAGCATGTCAGGAGAGGGCACTGAACATGTGGGTCAAGGAGTGAGGCTGAGTGGCACTCAGGCTTCTGAGAGGCAGCAAAGCTATGACAACCAGTGTGTCCAGGCAGGGCCCAGGAAACCAGCCCAGGCCCACAAGCTCCCAGCCTCACACCGGATTCTCCAGGGATTTTCAGATACTAAAGAACATGCCCACAAACTCCCTCCCCCATACAAATATATGATGGTGAAATCATCTGTATTCATAAACAACATTAGAAAAGTCAGCACTCAGAAAGGGCTCAGAGACAACAAGTCTAAACACTATTCTAGAAATAACCAGGTTTAGGCAATGTGGTATAGTGGACATAGCACTTGTTTTGGAGTTGGAGAAATCTGGATTTGCACACCTCCACTTCATGTAAACATGGGAAAGTCCTAATTCCTCTGAGTCTTCACTTTTTTTTTTGGAGGGCAATTGGGGTTAAGTGACTTGCCCAAAGTCACACGGCTAGCTTTCGTGTTAAGTGTCTGAGGCAGGAGGCTGGTGCTCTATTCACTTCGCCACCTAGCCACCCTTTTTTTCACTTTCTTTTTGCTTTTTCCTCTGAGTCTTAATGTAGATAATTGCATAATGCAGAGTATTGATGAACCCATAGAGTTGTTGAAATAACAAGATAATGTATGTAAAACCCTTTGCAAGCTTTAACTGTTTTAACTATTAGCTAGGCAAATGTAAGCTGTAATTGTTATCTGTTCTCATTTTTTCCCTTTTTTTCCTTAATGGAATTATCCTGCAACAAATCGCTATTTTGCTATTCTTTTTATGTTTAAAATTTTATCGACTTTTGCACAGGCTGATAAAATAACTGTTTCTTCTGGTTGACTGAAAGTATTAGGCTATAACCTCATCCTCTTTAGACTTACTCAAAGCATCCTCAGTTACAAGGAAGGGAAAAAGGCAACAAGCGTGTATTCAAGTGCTTACTATAATGGCCTGTGCTATGCTAAGTTCTGGGGATAAAAATACAAGCAAAACAATTTCTGCTCTAAGAGGGCATACATTCTAATTGGGAAAGACAACAAATAAAATGGGGCTGAAAATGGGGTGGGGGAAGGAGGAGGTGAAGCCTAGGGGAAATGATGTTGAAGTCTGCCAAGTCAGGAGTAGGGATGGGAGAGAAGTGAAAGCTGGCCAGTCTGGGACCCTCCACAAAATGGAGACTGAGGTGGAACTAACCAATGAGAGAAGAGGAAGGGTTTGGTGGAGGGATATTCCAAGGTGAGAAGACTCCAGAAATGGTTGGATGTTCCAGGGTAAACAGGACATAGTCACTTAAGGGAGTTTCAGAATGAGGCAAGAGCAGAAATGTAGTTTTGAAGTATATGTCCAGGGGCAGCTAGGTGGTGCAGTGAATAGAGCACTGGCCCTGGAGTCAGGAGGACCTGAGTTCAAATTTGACCTCAGACTCTTAACACTTACTAGCTCTGTGACCTTGGGTAAGTCACTTAACCCCAATCGCCCTGCCTTCCCCCCTCCAAAAAGCAAAAAAAAAAAAAAAAAAGTACACATTCATAGCATACAGGATAACAGGGATGATAGATAGACAGACAGACAGATAGATATAGATGTCAACGTTATCCATCTATGTATCTATCTATTTCATCCTCTTCTCTCTATTTTGATCTCCTTTGGTAGGCCTCTATATTTTAATTTCTTTTCTCTCCCCTGAACTTGGAGATTCTGAGTATCTGCAGTGCCAACATCTATTGTTCTTAAGTTTTATGAATCACTATTATGTCTGAGTGATTTCTGGCAACAATTTGGCCTGTGATAGTGACCTGTTCCAATACCATTTGTTGGTTGACTTCTCCAGGATATTTTGAGGTCTGTATTTGTAGTTTGGGGATTTGTCTATCAATACATGAAAAATGATGAGCTTTGGTTATGTAATTCTAACCATATCCTAGCCAGTATTCTAATGTCTTGCTAAGTATTTGGTAGGTGCTATTTTTTTTAAATGTGGTGATATTTTGCAAAGTTCTTACTGTTTCCATGAATAATCTCTATTGATCATTAAGTCTCTAAGGATCATTCTTCTGTAGTTTCTGGTGGCAAGGGCCTGGTATTAAATTGCTATCACAAACTTTTCTGTTTCCACAAACAAATATGCACAACTTAGTCTTTCATTTAATACTTCTTTGTCAACATATTGTTGGCTGAGTTCATGTAGATGTCACCCATGCAGGGACTTTGGACTCCATTCTTGGATCTTGGCTTTTTCATAGACTCCATCAGGATATAAACCATTTTAGGTTACATTCAACAAATCCAATTGCATGTACCCATAATCAGCTTTTCCTATTGTTCAATGAATAGATGCTTGCATGTTCCAAATGTATTTCTCGAGCAACCAATCAGTCAATGAACATGTTTTAAATACATATTATGTGTCAGAAATTGTGCTAAATACTGAGGATACAAAGAATGGCAAAAATACCCCCAAAAGTAACCCTCATCTTCATAGAGTTTACAATCTACTGTGGGAGACAACATATAAATAATTAGGTGCAAGTAAGATACAAATAAAATTAATGGAAGGTAACCTCAGAAGGGGCATCTCTAGCATAAATAAATTGGCCAGCATGAACCCAACTTTATATATATGATCCAACAACATTTTTGTTGTTGTTCAGTCGTTTTAGTAGCATCCAACTCTTCATGACCCCACTTGAGGTTTTCTTGGCAGAGATACTGGAGTAGTTTGGCATTTTCTTCTCCAGTTCATTTTACAGATGAAGAAACTGAGGCAAACAGGGTTAAGTGACTTGCCAAGAGTCACATAGATAGTAACTATCTGAAGTCAGATTTAAACTTGGGGAGATGAGACTTCCTGACTCCAGGCCTGGCACTCTATCCACTATGCCACCTAGCTGTATATTTTTAGTGTCTTCCCTATAGTCTTGAAGAAACATAGAGTCTCCATTCTTGATGCCCATTTCTCTTTTCAGTCTTCCACAAGACTTCCATATTACCCCCAATTAAATAAGCCTAGCTAGAAACTACTTGCACCATGAACTATGATGGGAACTATGATAAATCTTGTGATCTGTTCAACAGAAATCTTAATTGTCCTGTAGTAATCCATTCAATGACTTCTTCTACATAATGACCATATTCTATATAAAATCCCTTGTTGCTATTTCTCCTGGTAATGGATACCATTGCTGTTTGTTTTTGAACATGGTATGAAAAATATTTTGTGTATTGTATTAGGATAAGATACTAGTATGTAAGCTTTTAGAAATATTTTGAATGAGTTTTATGGATACAAAAGAAAAATATATTCTAAATTACTCCTGTGTTTTTTAAAATCTATTTTTCATGTACTCTAAGAAGATCTATCAATTTTATTCTCTTTTTTTTTTTACAAGGAAATGTCAGTCTTTCTCTACCTGCCTTAGTAATATATGTTTTGTTAATTTTGTGATTATTTTGTTGGGGTATTTTAAAAATCAATTACAGACCATTCTCTAAACTAGTATCATGTATGTGTCAATTGTTTTAAATATATTCTCCCCATTTGGTTGTGATTTCAAGATTGTGGTTAGTCTCTTAACATCCTTAGCCACAGAATTTTCTTTGATAGTTTTACTTTACTTAATGCATTTTTATCAGAGAATGCAGAAGTATTTGTAAGTATTGTGTTTTTGTCCATTGGTTCAATTTGACCTGCAGATTCAAGTTCAGAGCCTTCAGTCTCTATCTTTTCCTTTGTGTGAGGTTAAGAATTTTAAAGTTATTGAGTGCAAATGATGTCATTGAAGTGAGATCCTACAAAATGAAGGAACTGCATAATGTTTGTTTTTTGGTGAAGTCACAGAACCTGATGTCACCTATGAAATCATACCTTTAATAAGCTGTTTTGTATCAAATCCTTTAATTTGGAAGTCTATTTAGTTCTATTTAGGAGAGATGTCAATGGATATAAGGATAAGTACAACCACAGGTAGCTAGGTGGAACAGTGTATAGAGTGCCTGGCCTGAAGTTAGAAGACTCATCTTCCTGAGTTCAAGTCTGACCTCAGAGAAGTCACTGGGGTTCTCGTTCTCAGATTTCTTTACTTCTCAAGCTTCTGTAGCAACATTTTTATCAATGTTGAATTATTTCCTTTCTTTATCTTGCTTTCATTCCTCATCTCTCCTCAAACTGTAGACTTCTGCTTTTAATTGATGATTACCAATATATTTTTGTTTTTATGATTTTGTTCTGCACATTTAAACCTTTTTTAAAATAAAGTTTACATTAGTTTCTTTTTTTTTACATTACCAGAGTTTTCCCATTGTCCCTCCCCTGCCTCTTCCTAGAGAGTCATCTTATAGAAAAATAGTATTTTTAAATACAAAAAAAGGAAAAGAGTGGGAAAAAATCAGAACATCCAATCAGTAGACATGAAAAATCTAATGCAATGGGAAATGCCTATGGATTTCCCATTTCAATGAGGGGTTAGACTGGGCCTCATATCTCTTCTTTTTAGCCAGGCTTGGTTTTTTGGTTTTTTTTTTTTATAATTTTACAACAGCTCCTTTTGATTGTATGTGTGTGTGTGTGTGTGTGTGTGTGATTCTTTCCATTGACATTGTTGTAATCATTGTGTATGTTTTCTTGGCTCTGCTAACCTCACTCTGCATGAGTTTATCTAGGTCTTTCCATCAAGTATTCATTCATTTATTCAGGGTCTTTCCATCCAAGTATTCATCAAGATGATAATTTCTTACAGCACAGTAATATTCCATTCCATTTGCCTGTCACTATTGTTTTAGCCATTCCTCCTGTGTTGCCTTTTATTGGGTGAAATACAATGTTCAGGTTTTCTACTGTACATACCAGGTAGATGTTGATGTAAGCTTACATTTCCTTTCTGCAGATCTTCAATAACTCTCTCAAGGTGCTTTTGCCATGGCAGTTTTTGGTGCCTCACCTGAGGGGCATCCCTTGATAATTCCTCCTATGAATGTTGCTGAAGCAATTACTGATTTTCGTACTCTTGTATGCTGGCTCTGAAATGTTTTTGTGCTTTCTGTCAAAAATTGTGGGAGAATGAATTTATTCATGATAGTTATAGTCAGAGGTGTGCTGGTAAATGCTTTAACAACTGGATTTCCAAAAATAAAAAAGTATGCATAATAATTTTAAGTTTAATCTGCATTACTAATATTTTCTTCATCACTTTAAGTCTAGACATTGAACAAGCCCTGATTTTTAGTGTTTGATGATGTATAAGCTCTCACACTGAAATTTTAGCATCTAACTCTTGAAACCTGGCTCCATTACATCAACGATTATAGCAAACTCTATTTTAGTGTATTTGATCTGCAAGTTGCATTCATGCCATCAAGCTTTAAAAGGACTTTTTTTTTTTGCTTTTTGGAGGGGGGAAGGCAAGGCAAGTGGGGTTAAGTGACTTGCCCAAGGTCACACGGCTAGTAAATGTTATGTGTCTGAGGCCGGATTTGAACTCAGGTTCTCCTGACTCCAGAGCTGGTACTCTATTCACTGTATCACCTAGCTACCCCTTAAAAGGGCTTTTTGAAATTCTGGTCCAAGTATGTCCATCTCCCTTTCAAAATTATTTGAGACATCAGACTCTGTTAGGGACCAGTAAGAACCATTTAGGATCACTTGGATATACTGAGGGTGTGTGTGTGAAGGGAATGGCAGGGAACAGATTTGTTGTTGTTCAGTCATTTCAGTTGTGTCTGACTCTTCATGACCCATTTGGGGTTTTCTTAGCAAAGAGACTGGAAGATTATACAAAAAAAGAAGTGGCATCTTCCTGTAGGAACAGCATCAAGAACACTAAAGCAGAGAATGAGCTGAGGTTCTACATGAATTCCAAAGACAGCAAAGGGTGCTTTTGTAGATTCATTGGGAGTAGGAGAAAGACAAGAAAAAGAGAATAGAACCTTTCTCTGGTGTGGATGGAATGATGATAATGACGACAGGGAAAAAGTAAAACTACTCAATTCCTATTTTTCTTTTTCTTTTCAACCAAGGAGAATAATTTTTGGATGGGGGACAAATTCCCAACTGGTTGACACAGAATCCAAAAAGATGTTGACAAGCTAGAATGATGTTCCAAATCTAATAAAATGAAATTTAATAGGGATAGACCAAAGGTCCTATATTTGGGTCCAACAAAATAAACAACACAAGTACAGGATGGGGAAAATATGGCCAGACAAGAGTTCCTGTGAAAGAAATCTGGATTTTTTAATAGACCTCAAGGTCAATGTGAATCAACAGTAGGACAAGGCAGCCAAAAAACTAATGCAAACTTTGGCTAAGTTTAGAGACACTGTGTCCGGGATAAGGGACATAATAATCTCATGTATTTTGCCCTGAACAGGCCACATCTGGATTATCAGGTTCAAATCTTGCCTCAGACACTTACTAGCTGTGTGACTTTTGGAAAGTCATTTGACATCACTCTTTCAATTTCCACATCTGTAAAATGGGGGGAATAATAATATCTAACTCCCAGCGTTATTATGAGGATCAAATGAGATATTTGTAAATCAATTTGCAAACTTTAAAATTTTGCTATGTAAATGCTATAATTATTATTCTTGGGATGGCTAGGTGGTGCAGTAGACAGAGCACCGAGCTTAGAGCCAGGAAAATCTGAAGTAAAATCTAGTCTTAAACGCTTACAAGTTGTGTGACCCTGGGTAAGTCACTTGACCCTTATTTGCCTCAGTTCTTCATCTGGAAAATAGGAACACACTGGAGAAGGAGATGACAAACTATTCTAGTATCTTTGCCCAGAAACCCCCATAGACAAAAAAGTCCATAGGGTTACATAGAGTTGGGTACGACTGAACAACAAAACAATAACCATTATTATTTTCAATTCTGAGTGCAACATTTTAGAAAAGATGGTGATAAATTGGGAGTACTTCCAGAGGAAGATGATTAAGATAACGAAGGGACTGGAAATCATACTATGTGAGGAATTATCCAAAGAACTGCGAATGTTTAGCCTGAAAAAGACATGATAGCAATCTTCATTTGTTAGAAAGTATAAGAAGGATCAGGTTTTGTTTAACTCCAGAGGGTTAAACTAGGAGCAATGGGTAGAAGTTGATAAGAAGTGAATTTAGGCTTGATATAAGGAAACAACAGGGAAAGCTAGGTGGCACCATAATGCACAGAGTGCCAGACCTGGAGTCTGGACCTGAGTTCAAATTTGACCTCAAATTTGACTAGCTGTGCTACCCTGGGCAACTCATTTAACCTTGTTTGCCTCAGTTTCCTCATCTGGAAAATGAGTTGAAGAAAGAAATGGCAAACCATTGCAGCGTCTTTTCCAAGAAAACCCCAAATGGGGTCATGACAGGTCAGTCAGACATGACTGAAAATGACTGAACAACAACAACATATCCAGGTACCATTCAGGTACAGGCTGATAACCTCTGATTTCCCTTACACCTATCAGATACCGTAATCTTGTTTCTAGTCTCTTCTTTCTAATACGTTTTTCTCCAAGTCACAAAAATCATACTCCTTTCTGCCTGAGACTCTTTGACCCTTTCCTTTCCTCTCCTCTCCTCCCCTCCCCTTCCCTTCCCTTCCCTTCCCTTCCCTTCCCTTCCCTTCCCTTCCCTTCCCTTCCCTTCCCTTCCCTTCCTTCTTTCCTTTTTTTTTTGGCAAGACTATATAAATTCCTTAGCCTAGTCTTTTGGGCCTTCAAGATCTGGCTCTAAACTACTTTTCCAACTTTACTTAATGGTACTGACCTCCAAAATATAAGAAAAATTGGCTGACTGGCCGTTCCCTGATGTCTTTCTGAACTTTCCCAGTTTCACATTTACATGAGCCATCTCCCTTGCCTGGCATACACTCCTTCTTCATCCCTTCCTGTTAAAATAATTCTCCTCCTTCAGGTGGGCTAGGTGGTGAAGTGAGTAGAGCGTCGGCCCTGGAGTCAGAAGGACCTGAGTTCGGGTCCGGCCTCAGACACTTAAGGCACACACAAACAAAAACCTAGCCATGTGACCTTGGGCAAGTTACTTAACCCCAATTGCCCTCCAAAAAAGTAAACAATAAATAAATAAATAATTCTCCTCCTTCAAGGTCTGGTTCAGGTACCATTTTTTCCATGGGGCCTTCATTAATCTCCCCTCTGCCCCCATCTAAAAATGGTCTCTTCCAAGTTTTCCTAAAGCATTTTGATTGGGTCTCTCCCTTGCTCCTATGGCATTCAATGCTGAATTAGGATTATTTGTATACATGTCACCTTCCCAATAGATTGTAAGTTTTTTGAGGATGAGCACTATGTCATTTTTCATTTCTATATCTCCAGTGTCTAGGACAGTGCATATTTGTTATTATTGTTTAGTCATTTCAGTTGTGTCTGACCTTTTGTGACCCCATTTGGGGTTTTCTTAGCAAAGATACTGGAGTGGTTTGCCATTTCCTTCTCCAGCTCACTTTACAGATGAGGAAACGGAACCAAATAGGATTAAGTGACTTGCCCAGGGTCACACAATTAGTAAGCATCTGAAGTTGGATTTGAGCTCAGGTCTTCCTGACTCTATGCCTGTCATTTTATCCACTTTGCCACCTAGTTGCCCTGCCTTAAATATAATAAGCATTTGATAAACAGTTACTGAATCCAATTGTTTTTTAAAATTTCCCTAGGCATCTTTAACCTAATCAAAGCCAACATATACTTCTTCATTCAATTATTTTTTTCTATAAATATAGAACTCTTTATTGAAACAGCTAAACATAAACAATTAGGACTATTAATTATTATATTTAAAAGGATGATGAGCAATTTAGGGCAAAATGGAAAGAAATGAAAGTACACAAGATACCTTTCTTATTAGTCCTTAAAGGCCGTAGCCCCTTCCTGCTTTTTCCTATGGAGAGCCATAAGAGATCACACACAATTTCTTTCATATCTGGAACTTCATTATTGAAAACCCCCAAACTAATATAGAACTAATATGTAAAAGTTAAAGTCAACTTGGAACCTTTATTCTATTAGGACTAGGCCTGCTTTTTGTTCCCAGGACACAAGAGTCTTAACAATGACCTTCTGAAGATAACACTGTCATTTTATTTTTTCATCCTTCAAGGCGACTGTTATTAGTCGGCCATTTGGGTTAAGTAGAAGCTGAAATTTTGACAGGTTGGTGGAGATCTACTTCCATCTGGAAAGGAGGGCCTTATTTTGATATTTTTCAAATCACCCCTGTTACTTAGGGAATTTCTTTTCTATAGTAATGTATCTGGAAATCCTTTTCTATAGTAATAATAACAACAATAATAATAGCATTTATATAATAGCTAGCATTTATCTAGTACATCATGGTTTGCAAAGTACCTTGCAAATATTACATGCTCATTCACAATGTCCTTTTTTTTTTTTTTCACAAGAATCCAGTGAGGTAGGAAGCACATATAATATCGTCCTAAGCTTAGATGTCCAGAAATTGAGGTTTAGAGACAGGTCTTTATTGGCCCAAGGTCAGAAGTGTTGAAGCCAAATCAAGATCAATTTCAGGCCACTGGGGGGTCATTGATATGTCCTCTTCTCTCTAAAAAAATCTGAGTTCATTCTAAGAATTTGCCCACTCCTCCCTCCAGCTTCCAGATGTGCTGCTGTGAGGCCTCGATGTTCCCCCTGCATACAGCTGGGACTCCTAAAGTTTTTCTCCACCGTGGGAAGGAAAGCCCTTTGGACAGCAAGTCACGAGGAGTTTCCCATCATTCTGGTGGTCCCAGCAATTACAAGTGAGTAATTAAGCCAGAAGAGTGAGGGAAGGGGAACCCCACCTGAGGATTGAAAATAATCCTGAGATGGTAAGATGGTGTGTCAGCAGCCGACCCTCACCCCTTACTGTGTTCCCAGGGCCCTTGAGTTGTCTAGTTCAATGACTAACTTGCCCCGTAACCAGTGGGTGACCAGATTTTTAATCTCATAGATTTCTAATAACCCCGAGAGGGAAGGAGGGGTAGGCAGGTTTTGTCAAATAGAAGAAAGGGGAGGAGTCCTGAGTTGTTGGTGCTGGGGAATGTAAGAGGGTTTCATTGCAAAAAAAAAAAAAATGGATAAGAGAAATATGCATGACTTCTCTTAATACCCAGGGGAGGGGACGACATTAGACTTCTAGACCGAGTCTGCTCAGGGCCAGATATCTGGATAAAAACTAAGAAATAATAATAACTATCATTTATAGAATGCTTTAAGATTTATAAGTTCTATAGCTATACATATACATACATACACATATGAAATCTCATTTGACTTATAAAACAGTGTGAAGCAGGTATTATTATTATCTGTTTTACAGCAAACAGGTTAAATGACTTGCCCATTGTCACATAGCTTGGCAAAATGCCTGAAGCAGGATACTAACTCAGATCTTCCTGACTCCATGTCCAGCACTCTCTCTACTTTGCCACCTAGCTTCCTCAAAGTCTGGTAGTTGGAACTGTATAGACCCAGACTTAAAATGGCACACTTTAAAACTACATGCATGGACTGGGCTGCTAAGAGGCGTAGTGAATAGAGCACCGCCCTGGAGTCAAGAAGATCTGAGTTCAAATCCAGCCTCAGACACAAAAACTAGCCATGTGACCTTGGGCAAGTCACTTAACCCCAATTACCCTACCTTCCCCCCTCCAAAAAAGCAAAGTAAAACAAAACAAAACAAAAACCATATGGACACTGTGCTTTCACTTTTCTTCTTTCATTGAATCCTCACCACAAACTATGAGGAAGGTGGGAAGTTATGGTCATACCCCATTTTCCAGATGAGAAAAACCAAGGCTCAGAAATGAAGTGACTTGGCCATCTATCCATTTTCATATAGCTAATAGGAAGTGGTCCAGCTACAATTCAAATGGAAGACTACCTGACTCCATGTTCAAGAATATGGCTTCCAATCATAGCACACCATGTTGCCCTTTTAGTTGACATCTTTTTCTCTCTGCTCTGGACTCCCCTATGTTCTCCTTGCATTACTGTCCCAGTACTCCATCATCAGTGATGCTAGAGGGAATTTCAAGTGACACCTTTGGGAAGCCTTTCCTGATTTCCCCAATCTGTTCTTGTTTCTCCATGAAGTCACTTTGTATCATGTTGGTATGTATTTCATAATTACTGAACTATATTCCCATTTCCTAGTCTCATGTTCACATAGAATGGGGGCAACAAGGTGGCTCATTGGATAGAGTGCTTGGTTTGGAATAAGGAAGGCTCATCTCCCTGAGTTCAAATCTGGCCTCAGATACTTCCTAGATGTGTGACCCTGGGCAAGTCACTTGACCCCATTTGCCTCAGTTTCCTCATCTGTAAAATGAGCTGGAGAAGGAAATGGAAAACCATTCTAATATTTCTACCAAAAAAAAACCCAAATGGGGCCATGAAGAGTCAGAAAAGAGTGGGAAAAAAATCCCCCACAATCAACTGACTCCATGGAATGATTTCATGATCAACTTCTATCTCCCCACTTCTTCCTCCCCCCCCCAGTCTTCTCTAGTGTCCTCATAGCCTTTTTTTTTTTTACTTTTCTTAGTGCCAGAGAAAACCCTGGACTGACATTTACATCTCAACTTGGGCAGCTGTGTGTCCTTGGACAAGTCTCTGTGAATCTGTTTCCTGATTGATAAAATGGAGTAACAGCAGAAGTTCTATCCTCATTAGAACGAATGAAATCAATCATTGTAATCAATCACTATTCTACGTGATTTATTATCCTTGCTTCACTGAAGGCAGTGACAGCGGCACAGAAGTCCTGGAAGATGCTGCCCATCTGGGAATGACTTGAGTACAGTCCTTGGGACAGACTGGCTGCCTATCATGTGAGGACGAGCTCGGTCGAGGGAAGCTCATCGCCAGAGCGAGAGCTCTTTAGCACCAGTGATTTTCTAAGGTGATCTGCTGCTGCTGCTGCTGCTGCTGTTGAGTCACCTCAGTTATCTCTGACTGTTTGGGGCCATGCCATTGGGGTGACCCCAATGGAGTTTCCATTTTTTTTCATTTTACAGATGGGGAAACTGAGGCAAACAGGGTTAAGTGACTTGCCTAGGGTCACACAGCTAGCAAATGTCTGAGGCCAGCTTTGGACTCAGGGAAGTGAGTCTTCCTGACTCCAGGCCCAGTTTTCTATCTATTACACTATCTAGCTGCCTAAATTCTAGAAGGCTTGTCATGAGTCTAAGTGAAAGGAGAATGTAGGATCACAGCCTTACAGCTGGAAGGGACTGTAAAGGCGGATTGATTGACTAAAGATCACTTAGGTCAAATCCATCTTCATTTTACAGATGGGGAAACTGAGGCCCAGGGAAGTTAAGCAACTTGATTACAGTCACAAAGATGGTAAATAGAAAAAGCTGGGATTCCAGTCCACTATGCCAGGTCACACAGATGACAGATCCTGGAAGGACTGAAGCCTGATTGTTATTATTATTATTTTCTGCTGGTGGTTGTTCCACCCCCTTAACCTTTCTCTAAATATCTCACTGGTGCTGTAGTGGGGGATCATTTACAGCCTGATTGAATCCTATTACCTTCAGAGTCACAGGTGAGTATTTCACCTCTGAGGGCCTGACCAAAGTCCACCTGACTTTTCCTTCAAGGTTCATTTCAAGTGACATTTCCTATGTGAAGCCTTTCTTGATTCTACACATTGTCAGGACTCTCCTAAGAAATCACTTTTTGTTCTCTCTATGTGTGTTTTATATTTGCTGACTTGTGTGCATTTCATTTCTCCCCCATTATTAAATGTGAGCTCCTTGAGGAAAGGACTAGTTCCATTTTTGTTTTTGTATTCCCAGTTCCTAGCAACCTACTTAAGACTAGTCTCTTCTTCCTTCCTGCCTCCCTTCTTTTCTTCTTTCCTTCCTCCCACCTTTCCTTCCATCCTTCCTTCCTTTCTCTTTCCTTCCATCCTTCCTTCCTTTCTCTTTCTTTCTCTCTTTCCTTTCCCTTCCTTTCCTTTCCTTTCCTTTCCTTTCCTTTCCTTTCCTTTCCTTTCCTTTCCTTTCCTTTCCTTTCCTTTCCTTTCCTTTCCTTTCCTTTCCTTTCCTTCTCCCTTTCTCTTTTTTTCTGTTTCTCTCTTTATATCCCGAGTCTAGCACTTTCCAGGCTAGAAGTTCAGCAGCCAGTCTTAGGTCAACCTTCTTTGTTGCCCCTTCTTAGGTATCATGAACAGGCCTCCTGCTTCTGAGAGCTTACCCTATCACTGCTGAACTGGATGCAGACAGCTGATCAGCTTCAGACCAGAGCTGCAGCAATGTGCCAGCCTTGGCCTCATTAGCACCAAGGTAGGCACTAATATGTTTGGCCTCTTTTTAAAAAATAGTTTCTTAATAAATATTTATCTGTTTGAATTGAATTGAAATAGCCATTGTCTCATGCCTATGGGAGAGGAATCTGGAGGCCCACAAATAACTGTAGACAAGACCCATCTCCCTTTACTCCCAGGGGGCATTGGTCAGAAATTAAAAATAAACAGTTAAAAAACTCTGATATTAAAAAAAGTTCCTTCCTTAAAATATTGCACGGGGGACAGGGATAATTAGCAATTATCCTGCACTTTATTATGAGAAGACAGAATTCTAATTAGACTGATTTGAATTCCACACACCTCCACAGATTGTTTTGGGAATTAAGGTATCAGTTGTACGGGTAATTATGGTCTACTGTTAAATTGCCACCCCCCTCAAAAAAACTGTTAAATTGTCTGTGACGGGCTTAAATTTAGCCCAGACTCATGTCCAACGAAGGCTGGGCAAGTCAACCTAAACAGTCAGGAAACCACTCCAGGACCTTGTGCCAAGCAGTAATTAGGGCCTGAGGTGAAGAAAGTTTTACTTGAAACAGCAGTAATCAGCTCACTGTGGAGGGAGTTGGAGTGAGCTCACTCACCCCCAGGAATTCTGACCACCTCTTGCAGAAGGGCCTTGCCTCCCAGCCAATGGTAGTCTGCCCATCCAGACCAATTACCTGCCTTGTAATTGGACCTCTTGCAGAAATTCTTGGCGAGGAAGGTGGTTTTTCAGCTGATAGGTTGACAGTCCCTTGAAAGTGTGTACAATAAGGAGACACTCTTCAGCTGAGCTGATGCTTTAGCAGCAGGACCATGGATGAAAACTGAAAAGATGCAATCCCCAAACATGTCGTCAAACATCCACATTTTTCACCATTGGGTAGACCAAACATCTGGGTGTGAAAACCCGATTTTCGACTCTCTTCTAGGTAGCTGGTATTATAGCAGCTAGGTGGCACTCTAGATAAGAGTTCTGGATTTGGAGTCAGGAAGACCTGAATTCAAATCCTGCCTCAGATATTTACTAGGTATGTGACCCTGGTCAAGTCATTTAATCTCTTTCAGCCTCAGTTTTTTCATATATAAAATGGGGGTGATAATAGTATTTAGTTCACAGAGTTATTGTAAGGATCAAATGAGATAATCTATGTAAAGTGCTATGCAAACTTCAAATCACTATATGTGAGCACCGTAGACATAACTATAGGGTAAGGGCCCTTGAAATAAATGTATGCCCCCCCCTAGTAAATATATAAAAATAGTCACAGCTAGCTAACTCTTTTTTTTCTTTTTGGAGGACAATTGGGGTTAATTGGGGTTAAGTGACTTGCCCAAGGTCACAGAGCTAGTAAGTGTTAAGTGTCTGATGTAAGACTTGAACTCAGGTCCTCCTGACTCCAGGGCTGGTGCTCTATTCACTGTGCCACTTAGCTGTCCCTACCTAACTCTTAATAGCAACAAAGTGGAAATAACCCAGGCTGCACAACAATTGGAAAAAGGTGGAATAAGTTTTGGCAAGTGAACATTATGGAATGTGGCTATGCCATGAAAAGTGATAAAAGATAAAAAACACAAAGGAATATGGAAAGACTAATTGTGATGCAATGTGAAGAGAACGGGATCAAAATCAATCAATAAGTTAGCATTTTACAAGGTTATTGTAAAAAAAATGAAATAATTTTAATTAGGTGGAAATTTTGCATGAACAAAATTAATGTAACTAGAATGAGAAAAGTAGTAGGCAAGGAAATTTTTGCAGTAAGTGTCTCTGAAGAGATTAAATATAAAAATACATTAATTGTCTCAATATTGGGGATTGAAAAGGCTTCTCATAGAAAAGGATCAGACCATGGCATGGAACACTGCATAGAACATCATATTTTTTTTCAATATGTCAGTTTTTCTGGAAAAAAATTTTCTCCTTGAAAAAATTTTTTCATTATAAGAGATGGCTCTGTGGTAGAAAGTAGGCAGAGGGATACAGTGGGAAATGTACATCTAGGACATCTGTGTATGAGAGAAAGAAAAATAAAAGATTTCATAAAAATTTGTTTAAAATAGGGGCGGCTAGGTGGCGCAGTGAATAGAGCGCCGGCCCTGGAATCAGGAGGCCCTGAGTTCGGAGCCGGCCTCTGACACTTAAGCCATACGAACAAAAAATCGTGTAACCTTGGGCAAGTTACTTAACCCCAATTGCCCTAAAGGGGCGGCTAGGTGGCGCAGTGAGTAAGAGTGCCGGCCTCGGAGTTTGGATGACCCGAGATCAGATCCGGCCTCAGAAAATGAGCACCCACGCATAAATAATGACTAGCCGTGTAACCTTGAGCAAGTTACTTAACCCCAATTGCTTTAAAAAAAAATTTGTTTAAAATAAAACAGAAATTGATTAAGCACCTACTATGTGTCTGGCATTGTCCTAGGCAATGTCCAGTACAAAGACAAAAATGAAATCATCCCTGTCTTTAAGGAGTTTATGTTTCAATGGGGGTAGACATGATGTTCATAAATGGATATATAATTTTCTTACAAAATAAATTCAGAAAAAATTTTGGGGAGCAGGAGCTATGGGAATCTATAAAATGGGGGTGATGATAGTAACAGTTCACAGAGTTGTAAGGATCAAATGAGGTCATCTTTGTAAAGTGCTATGCAAATCTCAAAGCACTATAAATGTGAGCACTTTAGGTAAAACTATAGGGTAAGGGCCTTTAAAATAAAAGTGTGCCTCCTAGTGTAGAAGATATTTCTTGCACAGAGTTTTGAAAGAAATAAGGCATTTTAAGAGGCAGAGGTGATGTTGAAAGTGCATTCCAGACAGCTAATACAAAGCACAAAGATGGGAGATGACTCGCCTGAGTGAGTAATAGCAAGAAGACAGTTTGGCTAGATCCTGGAGTGTAGGAAGGGAAATAATATGGAACAATATTGAAAAGGTAAATTGGGGACAGGTTGTGAAGGTCTTTAAAACTAGACAGAGGAGTTTAGGTATGATTATAAGGGCAATAGTAAACCACTGGAGTTTTCTGGGTAGGGTAATGACATGGTCAGACCCAGACTTAAAAAAATCACTTTGGCAGCTGTGTGGAAGACGGAACGGAGTGGGAAGAGACTTGAGGCAGGGTCTAGGGGGAGAGATGATGAGAGTCTGAACAAGGATGCTAGTCATATCAATAGAAAGAAGGTAGAAGAGAGAAATATCATGGAGGTAAAAATGACAAGATTTGGTAATTGATGATGTGGGTTGGGAGAGAATGAGGAATCAAGAATAATGCTAAGGTGCCTGAAAGTAGAGTAGTAGCCTAAAACAGAAATGGAGAAGTCCAGAAGGGAAGTGGGATATAGGAGGGAACAGCATCTACAATGACAGTTATAGCCCAGTCTTACTCAGCTCGAACCTTGGGACAATTTGCATAAAGAAGCTTATGACCTCTTAGTTGCCTTACTATAGATAACTTTTCACAAATATTTGAGAAACCCCTAAAGTACTCTCCCAGATCGTCACTGGCTTTATTTCCCTGCATTCCCAATCTTGATCCTATGGTTAAATAACTCAACATTACATGATCCTCTATTAATATGTCAATGGTTACCGAAGAACCACGGGCAGATATAAGTCTCCAACACCTGTCTGCAAGAGACTCTCAGAGATGTAATATGTATTAAAAGGCAAAAAAATTGTGAAATTGTAGGAAAAGATTTGTATTTTCATACATATTATATCTCTGAGAGTCTCTTGCATGAGAAGTGAGAAGTGAACAATGTGCTTGGTGTAGAATGCGTTTTTCCGTTTGACCAGTATAGGGGTTTTTTGTTTGTATTTTTGCATTTTGGAGGGAGAAGGCAGAGCAATTGAGGTTGACTAGCCCAAGGTAACATGGCTAGTACACGTTAAGTGTCTGAAGCTGTATTTGAACTCAGGTCCTCCTGACTCCAGGGCCGGTGCTCTATTCACTGTGCCACTTAACCACCCTGGTTTTAAGTGAGAGAGAGAGACAGACAGAGAGAGACAGAGACAGAGACAGAGAGAGACAGAGACAGAGAGAGAGACAGAGAGAGACAGAGACAGAAACAAAAACAGGGACAGAAATAGAGAGAACTGTAGTCTGACCACTGCTGTTGCTATAATTGTGAACCTGAAGGAAAGAGAATAAAGAGACCAAGAAGGAAGAGACTATAGCTGGTCCCTGTCTGCTAGGAGCCACGATGGAGACTCTCCAAGCTCCACCTCATCTACTATATTCTCACCTGTTTTACATTTTTGGTTTCTTTTGGTCTGCTTGTTTTCTGTATTGGCAAACTGTTTGCAAGAAGATTCTATGAGTTAGCCAGCTCTTCACTCCTCTCTCTCCCAGCACCACTCAGGGTCCCAGTCTTACTCAATTCAAACCTTGGGACAGTTTGCATAAAGAAGCTTATGACCTCTTAGCTACATTACTACAAATGACCCTAACTCACAATAATGGGACCAATAATGGCATTGGAAGTCTTGCCACTTGTGCTATGGACCCAATGTTCCTGGTCATTGTGGTTGTTGTTTTTCCATCAAATCTTTTCTGAACTGCTACTAACATCACCTTCATTGTGTGAATTACACTTATTAAAGGTACACTTTGGTGTCATTTTTTGTCTTTATTATTTGCACGAAGCACTTTCTCCGGTGCGGCTTATGCTAGACGTCATCCTGAGGTTAGAACTGTTTTGAGATTATTTTCATGGTAGAAGAATCCTTCAAAAAATTTTGGGATTTTGCCACCAAGGAGTGGTATGTGGTAGGAACAGTACCTGTTTTATAGAGGATGTTTTCCCTTGAAGAGAAAAAGGGAGGCCATTCTTTGAATCATCGTTGGTTTTGTCTCCTTTCTGAAACATAAAAGGGTCAGACTACAGGGAGCTGGTATCAGAGGTTTTAACAGAATTACCACTGACCTGTGAGAAAATATCTGACTTATCATGGTTATTGCCATGATGGGGACATTTCTGACCTGGCATGGTAATTGCCATGGTGAATTTAGAGATGGGAAGGAATAACATCTAACCCAATTATATTTTTTTTTCTCTCATCATAAGTAAACTTGTTTTTATTTTTATGTTCCACAAGTATCTCACTGCATTCTAGACCTGTGCTTAAATCATCATATTGGCCTGAGCTAGGTAGGCTTGGTCTAGAATAACCTTGAACTTCTTTCAGAATCCAACCAGAGGAAGAGGGGATTTTTCTCACTCCACACCTCCTCCTGATGTTGCTAATGGCAATACCCAATGGAGAGGGAAGATCAGATATAGAGGTGACTTGAATGAATCAATGAGTGAGAAGAATTGAGAGCCTGGTGCCTGGACTTGGGATTCCCGTCAGGAGATGGTAGGTCCCAGAGCTGAGCTTCCTGCTATTGTTGGGTGTGGATTCTAGTTCTTTCCAAAACCTCATATTAACGCTCTGGGTTAGCATGTCAAATGAAGCCCAAACTAGAAGTACTGGGATCTGAATGGTAGAGACCACAGCAAAGCAGGGAAGCAGCTGTCAGACTAGACTATGGCAGTACCCTGTAAGACTGAGGCTGATGTGATGGGACCGGTAGCATTAGTGGTGGGAGCTTCCCCTCTTCTCACATGCCTTGGTCATGAACTCTCTTACCTTGAGCTAATGACATTCTCAGATCGAGCAGAATAAAGATAAACACATCAGTGGAGGCTTGTGGGCTATAATTTTAGGAGTAGGAGCCCAAAGAGTACCTTGATTCTGAGGTATTCATCCCCAAGGGACCCAACTTCATGCTCAAGTTAGGGGGAATAGCCCAGAATGGAATAATGATGATGATGATGATGATGATGATGATGATGATGATGATGATGATGATATAGTGAGTAAAAGTAATGGGCCCACAGAGGTAGAGAGGCCCACATGTTGTGTGGGCCTGTCATTATGTGGCTCAAAGGAAGGCAAAGTAGACATCTGTAGCAACTCCTCCACCCACACCTCTTCTGCAAGGGAGACAGTCATTCCTGCCAGGAGGGGAAGCAGAAGGTTGGGGCCAGAGGCCACCACTGTGCTTTCCTTAGAGAGAGGGGCTATGAACTAGGAGTATAACCATCTGCTCCCTTACATATTGTTTGTCTAAAGGATATGACTGGGTTCCATCTACCTTCTGACTGCTTTGTCATTTCTAAGGGAAAGGGAGACCTCAAATTCTATGTCTAAGGCTTGACTTCTTTCCTATCTAATACCAGTTTGTAGCAACAAACACTCCAGCATCCCTAGAGTGGCTGCCAACACAAGTTCTTAGATCTGCTTTTGTAAAGGAAAGCAACTCAAAATCAGTTAACAAGCTCACTTTAATCAATCAAACATATATCATTTACCTAGTTCAGGGGGAAAAGGTCAGACCCTGAACTTCAGAGTATACAGACAGATCAAACAGACAGGCTTCCAAACTGTCCAACCATTATCAATACCAAATCACAGTTACCAGAGAGGGAAGCATCAACATCTGGGTTTTCAAAGCCGGAGGGGGAGGGGGGTGGCTACCCAGAGTCTCATCTGGTCAAATGACACAACACTTCTCAAAGTGAGCCCCAAAGCAAAGCCTCACATCAGGGATTATATAGTCTTCTCCTGGCTCAGAGAATGTAACCACCCTCTTGACCCACTGCCCAATCACACAGCATCAAGGTGTGGTCATTCCTGAAAACCAAGCCTCCTACCACAGGTTCCATGTGACCACATTCAGCCTATTAGGAGGCAGAGTATATTTTCAAATCAAGGAAGGTTTTCAAAGTCTCTTAAGCCCATCAAAGGGCCTAGGGGCAAGGACAATCTTTAAATCTGCATTTCCATTACACAGTTACACAATGAACACGGAAAGACAATAGTATCCAAATCATAGCAAAACATAAATCAGAGAAGGTATGCGTAGAATATGTACCAGACAATATAGAGTGAAGGAGCTCTCCCACTGGGGCAAGATAACTCAGCTCAACACAGATGGGGCATCCTGGATCTCATTGAAGGGGAAACTTCCTGGTATCTCTAGAGTAGCAAGTTGGGTACAGGGACACAATGGACTGTCGGCTCCTCTCACATCTTTTCCTTCAGCAACCTGAAGTGCGGTTGACCTCTTCTACTGTCTTTTTGAAGTTGGAAGTTAGGAGCATTGGAAGAGAATGATGCTTGAAGAAGACTTGAAGCTTAACCAATCCCAAAGGGAACCGGCCCTGAAGAATTCTGAAGGGGACTCAAAAGGGACTCTGACTTGGAAAATCCCAAAAGAGATTGGTAAAGTCTAGAACTCTTTCACTTCTCACCAGCTCTGCCCCTCCGCTAGCACAGACCAGAGCATTCATCTCCACCAATAAGGAGAGGGTCCCAAACTAATGGGCTTTGGGACAAGGGTTTGTAGATTCCCAAAGTGGGTAATACCACCCCCTGGGGCAACTGGAGTGATCCAGGGGGGTAGCCTTGAGTGCAAATGGGGGGTATTGCATAAAAATAAGGGAGTGGTGAAGGAAAAAGAGAAGAGAGGAAAAATTTGAAAAACCATTCATACATGTTTCATCTGTTGTGTAACACAGTAAAGTCAAATTGATGACATTATTTTCCAAATAAACACACAAAATGCAAGTTATAACCAATCAATGGTCAAGTCTGTCGACATGTCTTAACAAGCAAGTGTTGGCAGGTGAGTGTGTCACACCTTGTAGGGAAGTTGAGCATGCATCTGCAGGAATATGTACATATAATGACTTGTTTACAAAACGATACCCTATGGTTAAATGATACAATATTTCACCATCAAAATTTCAATGTAAGGAAAAAAACCTATAGATGTACAATAAATTATTAAATTTAAGATGCATCATTTAAAAATACTTTATGTTTTTTTTGAAATGATAGAAATTTTTCAAAAACATTAAAGGGTTAAAGAAAGTAAATTTCCAAGGAACTGCTGAGTAATTTTTTAAAAAGGAGGTGGTGGATCACATAAGTTTGGGAACCTCTGGGTTACACTAACCACCACCACTGCCACCACAGTAACAGTCACTTTCAAGTATACAAAGTATTGTGCATTCATTATCTTATATGAACCTCACAGCATCCCTGTGAAAAAAATCCTATTACTATCTTAATTCCACAAAAGAGAAAATGAGATTCAAAGACATTGAGTGACTTGCTCATAGTAACGAGCTAGAAGGGGTCAGACACAGGATTTGAATTGAGGTTTTTCTGACTCCAAGTCCACAATGCTAGCTGCCAGCTCTTGTTATCTTTCCCATATATCTTAGTATTATATTCTGATAAAATACTGTGTGAGATTAGGTAATATAAATAATCAAATAACAAGACCACATAGTATACACTCCATGCTTTAGACAGGCACAATATGAATTAGGAAAGGGGAGAAACTGATGTGAGCTGGAATCACCAGAGAAGCATCTGGAGGAATGGTTTCAGCTAGACCAGGAAAGGAGGGAGGGTGGGAGGGAGAGAAGGAAGAAGGAAAGGACAGATAGAAGGAAGGAAGCATTTAGTAAGCTATGTGATAGGCACTGTTCTAAGCACTTTATAAATACGATTTCATTTGATCCTTACTTACAACATCCCTGGGAAGTAGGTGCTATTATTATCCCCATTTTTTGGAGGGGGGAAGGCAAGGTAATTGGGGTTAAGTGACTTGCCCAAGGTCACACACACAGCTAGTAAGTGTGTCACCTTTTTGAGGCCAGATTTGAACTTGGGTCCTCCTGACTCCAGGGGCTGTTGCATACAGCATGGTATCATAATGAACTAACTCCTATTTTGATTGGGAAATCTGCCTTCCATTCAAAAGTGGGAATAACACTTCGTTCTATTCTATTCCAAGGCCTATACTATATAATAGTATATATATATAGTTATCTGTTGTAACTCTATTCACTGTGTTGCCTTGCTGCCCCTATTTTCCCCACTTTAAAGTTGAAGAAACTGAAGTAAACAGAGGTTAAGTGACTTGCCACAGGGTCACAGTTAGTAAGTATCTGAGGCAGGATTTGAACTCATCTTCCTGAACCTAGGCCCACTGTGTTATCCACTCTTGTCATTCTCTCAGAATACGGTGAAAGGCTGTGCTTGACTAGAGGAGAGCCCCAAAGAAGTTTTTTTTTGTTTTTTTGTTTTTTTAATCACGAGATGCTAGTGCTGAAAGGGACCTTGGGGATTTTCTCATCCACCCCCTTCTTCTTCATCCACCCCTCATTCGAAAGAGGAGGAAAAAATCCTGGAAATTGTCTCTCTGGCTGGCTGTCACCTGAGAGAACTTTTTCCCCCAAAGCCTGCCAAGAAGCAGGAGTTTGCCAGCAAGGACATCTAATATTACACTAAAACACTTTGCAGGCATCCAGGGCCTATGAAAACTGGACAAAGGTCCAAGCTCCAGAAGTTGGAAGCAAATGCTTGAATACTTGGATTAAATTCCCAGACTTGGCATTTTATGGAGACAGAAGGCGGCTTCCAGAAACCCAGTGCAGTTATGTGAATATGGATATATTGTGGGTAAGGTTAGGTCTTCTGAATCTCACCAAAAACTGGTTCCAAAAAATCCTCTTCCAGATGATGTCCTGGATTTAATACAGATGTAACCTAATCTTCTATAGCCATAGATTTAGGACCAATCTCCTAATGATTCCCCAGAGGTACCACAGTGTACTCAGCTATCATGGAAAGACTATGATCTAACCCGGGGCAGTGCTGGAGCCAGTTTGAACCAGCTTGAGAGAGGCATTTATTAAATTTTCAGCATGAGCATTTATAACTTGGGAAGTCAGTAAACATTACAAACCAGGGCTTGACTGATTTTTTTTTCTTTTTGGAGGGCAATTGGGGTTAAGTGACTTCCCCAAGGTCACACGGCTAGTTTTTGTGTTAAGTGTCTGAGGCCGGATGCGAACCCAGGTCCTCCTGACTCCAGGGCCGGTGCTCTATTCACTCCACCACCTAGCTGCTCCAGCTGATTGTTTTTTATTGTTTAGACTTAAAAAAGTGAAGGAGAAAATGTTGATAATCTAAATTAAACCTTAAAGTATATAGAAAGATTTTTGGCAAAGGTTGAATCAAAAGGATTTTTTTTTTGACCAAATCCTTATCTAATTAGAAAATTCAGTTATCTAGAACTCTTCATTTTTCATGTGAAGAAAATATCCAGGGGGATACCAGTGCATGCTCCATCACTTTCTCCAGATTGAGTTCCTTATTTGTAAAATGAACGAATGAATGAAGCATTTATTAAGCTTACTGTATGTAAATGTATGTATATTTACTATATGTAAAATGGGACAGGTAGGTGCTTCAGTGGATAGAGAGTACTGGGCCTGGAGTCAGGGAGACTCATCTTCCAGAGTTCAAATCTGGTCTCAGACATTTACTAGCTGTCTGACCTTGAGCAAGTCACTTAATCCTGTTTGCCTCAGTTTCCTCTTCTGTTAAATAGTTGGAGAAGGAAATGGCAAACCGCTCCAGTAACTTTGCCAAGAAAATCCCAAATGGGGTCACAAAGAATTGGACGTGACTAAAAAAAAAAAATGACTGATTGAAACATATGTAAAACACTGTGTTAAGCTCTCATGGAAACAGAACAGTAAAACTCTCAGGGGGTTCACATTCTAATGGGGGAGATGACAGGTGGAGAACAACAGCAAATCAGAGGGATAAGGATAACCCTCCCTCCCAGGGTTATGTTGACAGTTAGCACACGTACAGCATTTTACAAACCTTTAAACACACCATATAAGTGCCACCTGTGATTATTATTGTTACTATTATTTTTAATCTTCAAGTTTTGGGGACAAATTCAAAGTATCATTGTTCTGAAACACATGCAGCAGTGATGTATGAATCCCCTCTGCAACATTCTGACCAATGATGGTCTAGTTCATACTTTCAGCCCTGACAGACACAGAAACCTCTGCCCAGTGCACAACAATATAAAATAAGGAGCTTATAAAGCAAGTTGTGGGGATAATATACTGAAGATGTATGAAAAAAAGTAGCAGACTTACAGCTAAGGTGGGGCACGAGGGCTTTGTCCCAGGGCACCAGAATTTAAAAGGTACCACTAGAGTGGAAAGTGCGCTGGATTTGGAGTCCAAGAACCTGACTGAGGACAGTCTCTGAGCCTGTTCCCTCATGGGTAATATGAAGGGGTTGTGGTAGGTCATCTCTGAGGTCGTCCCTTGCACATGTACAAACCAGGTGAGTTGTCCCATCCCGACTCCCCACTTCCTTGTCGCAGGAGGAAAGTCTTAGTTTTGGCCCTTCAAGGTATCGGATGACAGATGTCAAAGGAGAATTCTAGACCCTAAATGCTATAGGAATTTCAAAGAAAGGAGAAATCAACGAGAGCTGGCGCATTCAGGGAAGGTGGCACAGAGGAGGTGGCATAGGAACTAAACATAACTCACTTTGTATAAAGCACTCTGAAGTTTGCAAATTACTTTCCTCACAACTACACCATATAGAAGTGCAAACTGTCTTATGTCCATTTTACAGGTGAGGAAGTTGAACTTCTGAAAAGCTAAGTGACTTACCCAAGGTCACAACGTTAGCAACTAACTGAGATATGATTGGAACCCAGGTATCCCAGCTACAGGCCCAGGATTCTTTCCCCTATGCCAAGGGTGGGGAGTCTGTGGCACATGTGGCTCTCTAGGTCCTCAAGTGCAGCCCTTTGACTGAATCCAAATTTGACAGAACAAATCCCCTTAATAAAAGGATTTGTTCTGTAAAATTTGGACTCAGTCAAAAGGCTGCACCCAAGGAAGGTCACATGTGGCCTTGAGGTCACAGGCTCCCCACTGCTTCGCTGTACCATGCAGTCTCTCTTATAGGAAGAATATTGGTGAAATTAGCAGGAAGGGCACTCCAAGAGAGAGAATGGTCTGAGCAAAAACACGGAGGCATGATTAGTAGACCCTGGAATTGAATGTTGAAACTAAAATTAAATAAATTAATTTAAAGGGAAAAAAGTGTTCTGAATGGGAAGCCATGGACAAAGACTAAGCTGTCCTTCAATTGGCTGTATTAAAAATGAAGTATGAGTTACTGTTATGGAAGAGTTTCCTGTCTGATCAGCTAATAATAAAGGTAGTTCTGAAAATTGCATTATGCCTAGAACATCTCCACCATATCCAGTCCTAGTCTCTCTCCTGAGCTGTAGTCACACATCTCCACTTGCTTAGTGAACCGAATGTGCCACAGGGAGCTCCAACTCAATGTGTCAAAAACACAACTGGCTGTCTTTCCCCAAAGACTCCCTTCCCAGCTGAGCTTTCCTATTTCTATCAAGGGCAACACTATCCCAGTTTCTTAAACTGAGAATCCTCTCCCCCTCATTCTTCCCGCTCCACATTTCCAAACAAACACTAGGTCTCCTTTACTCTACCTCCACAACATTTCTTGTATCCCTCTTCTCTTCTCTGCTCCCATGGCCGAGCCTTCATCATCTTTCTCCTGGATCTATTGCAATAGCCTCCTGATTGAACTCTTGGCCTCTTGTGTAGCTGCCCCCATGACTGAAATATGCTCCTTTCCCACCTCTGCCCTCAGAATCCCATGTTTCCTTCAAATCTGAGCTTCAATGCTACCTTCCATGTGAAATCTTTCATAATTTTCCTAGTTGCTAGTGCTTCTCCCATAGTTACCTAGTATATGTGTGTGCATACACATCCATAATCTACAAATAGTTAACATTTACGTAGAGCTTACTATCTGTTGGGCACTGTGCTGAGTACTTTACAATCACTATCTTGTTTCATTCTCGCAACAAATCTGGGAGGTAGGTACTATTATTACCCTCATTTTATAGAAGAGAAAACTGAGGCAAACAAACACTAAGTGACTTGGCCAAGGTCACATAGCTAGAGAGTGTCTGCGGCTGGATTTGAACTCAGGAACCCCTGACTCCAGGCCCAGTGCTATATCCACTGTGCCATCTAGCTGCCCCCTAATCTAGGTTGTAGGGTGGCATGGTGAAAGAGATTGTTCAGTTTGCTACTATTTGCTCAGCCTCCCAACTATTGACTCACTGACTAGATGTGTTTCCTGATAAATACCTTTATCTTTCTGATCTGGGAAATTGTAACAAAAGAATATCATCTCTCTCTCTCTCTCTCTCTCTCTCTCTCTCTCTCTCTCTCTCACACGCACGCGAACACACACACACACACACACACACACACTTCTCCTTCTTCTCTCCTCCTTCCTCCTCCTCCTTCTCCTTCCTCCTCCTCCTCCTCTTCCTCCTTCTTTCCTTTCTCCTCCTTCTCCTTCTTCTTCTTCCTCTAAGCCCCCAGTCAGAAACAGCGGTGGACCCAGATAGACTTTGAGATCTCAGCAATGAGGTGCTTGGGGCTTGTTATGAGTGTTTCGGAGCCAAGAACAAGGTGGCATAGGATAAAGCAGAGGTTTCTGAAGGATCAGGAAGTCTTCACTGTTGGGAAATAATACTATTTGCATTAGCATGGTATCATGATGAACTAACTCCTATTTCTCCTGGGGAAGTCTGACTTCCATTCAAAAGTAAGAATAACACTTTGTTCTCTTCCAGTCCAAGGGCTTTACTATATAATAGTATGTATATAATTATCTATACTTGTATCTTATCCCTTAATTAGACTGTAAGACCAATAAGGGTAGGAATCATAGTTTATCTAAACTTTGTACCTCCCCTACAACCCAACATAGTACATTTGTACACAATGGATACTTAATAAATGTTTGTTGAAATGAAATGAGATTATGGAACAAGGTGAGGGAGAGGAGAGAAATGAGAAGGAAAGAGTTTTCACGTACACATCTCACCCCCCCCAACTCTGGACCATCACCCTTTGGGACTGTATCCAGTTCAATTCAACAAGCATTTATTAAGCATCTCTTTCAACAAATAGTATTCTAAAGAGGGATCCATAGGTTTCACCAGACTGCCCAAAGGGGTCCATGACACCTACAGAAATTTAGAACCCCCTATGTTGGAGAGGGATACAATAGATATATAAAAAAGTAAATATAATAATAATATTTGAGAAGGGGGAGAGAAATAACAAGGGGGATCAAAGTAGGCTTCCAATAGGAAGTAAGTATTGAAGGAAGCTCGAGATTCTAAGACGCAAAGATAAAGATAGTGTGTATCCCACACATGGAAAAGAACCTATTTCTGAAAAGACATGTAGGAAGGAGGTGGAATACCACCATTTTCTTTAGAATGTGGCCCCTATTCAAATATAAGCTCCTTGAAGGCAGAGACTACCTGAGAGCAGCAAATAAGCCAGTTGGACAGTTATGTAAAGTTTGTAAAGGGGAATAATATGAAGTAAGTCTGAAAGGGTAGACTGAAGTTCACTGGAAGGGTTTTAATATGAAACCAAAGACTTTACATTTGATCCTAGAAGCGAAAGGGAGCCACTGAAGATTCTTAAGCAACATGGCTGAACATTTCTCCTCTTCCTCCTGATTATGCCAATGGATCTAATGTGAGGAATGGCTGAGCCCATATTGGGGCGAAATCCTTTTTTTTAAGTGGTTGTTTCTCATTCCATTTTTTTTTCTGAATTTCAAACGATTATTTTATGGAGAATGGCTGAAGAAATAGTCCTCAGGGAAGGAACGACCACACCAGAATTTTCAGGCAGGGCCACCCCAAAGGAAAGACCACATGGAAGGATTTGATCTTTTCACCATATTCCAAGCCTTCCTCCTGCTTGTCACCGAGTTCTCTGTCTTAAGGAAAGATGCAGACAGCACAGAATAGCACGTTTTCATTATCATAATTCAAATTACCTGTTTAAGTCGGTCAAATGAAAAAATAGCCGTTCGGCCCCCGCATGTGGCCTGGCAGAGGGAACCTTTCGAAGCGTGTCCTGATTATGAGATGAAGTGGTTGGGCCCTTCCCTCAACCCTGGGCTGACAGACTTTAGGCTCCACGTGCCATGAGCTCATTTCCTGGGGTGTGAGTGTGTGTGTGTGTGTGTGTGTGTGTGTGTGTGTGTGTGTGTGTGCAAGGTTCTATTTCAGCCTGGCTCCATGCAAACAAGGCAATTTACTGTGACCAAAAGGGACCCAAATTACATTCGTAACATAGAAAAATATTATCTGTGCCAGGTCACTCATGTGACCGGGGGTGGGGGGTGGGGAAAGCTACTAACTCACGAGAGAGCCCCAACAGATCGGGTTCAAGTAGGTTCATAGGGAGAAGGGTGGGGTGGGCCCTGAGGAGGGTCGTACCTGCAGATCACCAGAGGCAGCCATGCTCTGCCTTTGCAAACAAGCCTTGACATTTCAGAGACTCACTCAGTATGACCATAGGAAAAGTTTTGTGGCTTCCTTCGAGGGAACGATGAAGAGCCTGGATATGTATGACAAAGGCATCGTGCTCACCACCCACTCATGAACCCTTATGATCACATTTGCAAGCACTTATCACAACATGAAGATGCGGAAGGGAACTGAGGAATCAGCTTGTTCAGCTCTGACCTCATTTTACAGATGAGGAAACTGAGTCAGGAGGCAGCATGCTATAATGACTGGAGTCAGGGGACCTGGGTTTGAATCCCACCTCTGATGATGACTACCTGTGGGATGCTGGGCAAGTCCCTTCTCCTCCCTTGGCCTCAGTTTCCTCTTCTATAAAGTGGGGGGTTAAATTTGAGAGTCTGTGAGATCCAGTGCTGTCAGGATATTGCGGTTTGGCTACAGCTCCTTCTGCTAAGCCACACTGGGATTAGTCTCAAAAATAAGAACTGGAAGAGACATTAACAACTAATCTGTTCAACCTATTCATTTGACAGAAAAGGAAACAGAGGCCCAGGAAGGTGAAAGAACTTGCCCAAATTCACACAAGGATTAAGCATCAGAGGCAGGATTCGAATCCAGTTCCTTTGACTCTGAAGGGCTAGGTGGCACCAGAGTGCAGAGAGCACCACTGTGCTTGAAGTCAATCATCTCTGTGAATTCAAATCTGGCCTCAGACACTTACTAATGGTGTGACCCTGGACAAGTCACTTGACCCTGCAGAAAGAAATAGAAAACTTCTCCAATATCTTTGCCAAGAAAATGGCGGTTCCAAAGAGTCAGACATGACTGAAACAACTCAACAACCTCTGACTGCAGAGTCTGGCTCTTTCCAGCCTTCAGAACTTGTTAGTCAATGTGCCTGTCTCACTTTCTTTTGAACCTGGTGCCATAAGCCCATCTCCAGGAATCCTTCCCTGATAAACCCCATTTGATTCCCATCCTTCCTTAACACCCACTAACTCAGAGGTCACATTTCTAGCAACCATGGAGCTTCAGAAGAGAGAGCTCTGAACTTGGAAATGAGTAGGAAAAAAAGGTGTCAGGCCAGCCAAAATTGTTGCCACAAAAGCACTGCACCAGAGCCACATACTTTACTCCTTTTAGGCCTACACTCATAGCCTGGGTGACTCACTTAGCATAGAATGTTTAATAAACTCAGTTATCTAGCTTCAAGGAGATTAAAACCAGAAAAATGGGAAGAAGGTTCTGGCGGAGGGGAGAAGAAGCAGAAGCAACAGCTGAAAGCTAAATTGTTCATCTTTTGTTTTTGAAGAGGACCAATAACATCACAGGTGAGGTCTTGGTTTGAGACTGAATTGGATTTAAGTGAGGCAGAGTTGGGCAAAGGCATCAGCCTTGCTTTCTCTTCTAGAGTCATCAAAGGCCAGTGGCACGACAAAAGTCAGGATCACTGGCAATGGCCCGTGAGGTAATGGATGACCTTGGCGTCTTTGATGTCTGACCAAACTCTAAACCAGGGGTGGGGAACCTGTGGGCTTGAGGCCACACGAAGCCTTCTAGGGCCTCAAGTGCAGCCCTTTGACAGAATTCAAACTTCACAGAACAAGTCCCTTAATGAAAGGGTTTGTTCTGTAAAATGTGGGCTCAGTCAAAAGGTCTCACCCAAGGACCTAGAAGGCCTTATGTAACCTCAAGGCCACAGGTCCCCCACCCCTGCTCTGAACACTCCGTAGAGCCTGCTTCAGTCACCTTTGTGAAAATGGAAACAAATGGTTCTCACTTCCCCATTCCACCAGATAAAATCTTCACACACTTGGGGAAGACACCCCCCTAACTCACCTGTGGGTCTGAGGCCTATTGGTTACCCACAACCTGGTTTAGCCCATCTGTGGAGCTGGTTTTTCTGGGGTGTGGTCACTGTACATGCCACAGCTTCTTGGATTCTCATCTGAGAGCCAAATTAAAGCCTGACATAGGGAGGAGACAGAGAATCTCAAAAACAGACATAGAATTAGATAATGTGCTATATGACCAGCAATCAAGATTCGTAATGATGTTCTCAGGGAAAGGAAAAATTCAGAAAAAATATTTCAGCAGCTTTTTTGTATGTGATAGTAAAGGCAGGGGTGGGGTGAAGAAGGATCCTTTATAAAACCATTTTGGTGAGGTTTCTTCCAATTCTCCCATGTCCTATGTTCTAGGATTCCTTGGGGTTCTAACAATCTGTTCAATTCCATACTCTGTTTAGATTTCTACTTCTTAGCAGGCTGCTCTGGAAATTGTCTTAGGCTATGGGTCTGCTTGGTTGTCATGAGTCTCAGATGAGATATTGCTGTTCAGTAGTTTTGATTGAGTCCAGTCAACTAATCAACGGGTGATAAAGAATATGGGCAGCTAGGCAGTGCAGTGGATAGAGCATGAGGCTTAGAGTTAAGATCTGAGTTCAAATCTGGCCTCAGGCACTAGCTGTGTGTCCCTGGGCAAGTCACTTATCTGTTTCCTTCAGTTTCTTCATCTGTAAAATGAGTTGAAGAAGGAAACAGCAAATCACTCTAGTATCTTTGCCAAGAAAACCCCAAATGGGGTCATAACAGGAATGAACAGTAACAGTGGCACAGTGGATAGAACACCAGCCCTTGAGTCAGGAGTACCTGTGTTCAAATCCAGCCTGAGACAGTTGACGCTTACTAGCTGTGTGATCTTGGGCAAGTCACTTAACCCCAACTGCCTTGCCTTCTCCCCTCCAAAAAATAATAACAAAGGTGCTATATAAATCTTTCTTTCCTTGCTGCAACCTCCTCCCTGAAGGATGGACATCTAGTCTCTACTTGAAAGGCTCCAAGGATGACAAGCCCCCTTCTTCCCAAGATGACCCGTTCTGCTTTTTAAAAAAATAGCTATCTTTTATTACTAAAACTTAAATACACAATAAGAAAAGAAAAGGAAGCGTTATATACTTAAATACAAAAGAAAAAAGAAAAAAGCATGTCATGTGTGCAGCAGAACATAAGAAAGTATTCAAAACATATAGCAATACATGTCCATTTTGAGAAAGCCTATGAAATAAATACTAAGCGTTGTGTTGAGAGCTGTCCATCTTGTCTATCACCTGCTGGCCTTCCCCACTGTTTTCTACTGTATTCCACCAGCCTATCCCCAAAAGCTATCCCTGTGCCCATTCTTCTTTGCTCTAATTATTAGGAAATTTTTCCTTGCTTCACAGTGGTCTCATCCATTGCCCCCTTCAGCAGTTGCACCCATTCCTCGTCTATGTGGCCAAGCAAAATGGGTCTAACCCTCTCCTATGGATGGTCCTTCAGATATTTAAAGACAGAAATCCTGTGTGTCCTCACTCCCCTCATCTTCTCTTCTTCTGGCTAAACATTTCCATTTCCTTCAAAAGATCTTGCTGTACCATAGTCTCCAGTCCCCTTCACCAACTTGGTCTTTGTGATATATATAATTTGTCCTCCCCACCCTTCAAACACACACACACACACACACACACACACACACACACACACACACACACACACAATACACCCCAGTACACCATAAGGTCTTTGAGGACAAATACATCATAGTTTGAGTTGTTTTTGTTTTTTTTTTTCTTTTTGGAAGGCAATTGGGGTTGTGTCTTACCCAAAGTCACATGGCTAGTATGTCAAGCTTCTGAGGACAGATTTGAACTCAGGACCTCCTGACTCTAGGGACAGTGCTCTATTCATTTTGCCGCCTAGCTGCCCAAGACTATTTTCATGATAATACTAAGACATTAATGCCTACTAAGATTTGTTGTTTTGTTGTTGTCATTCTTCATCCATGTTCAACTCTTTGTGACAGCATTTGAGGTTTTCTTGGCAAAGATACTGGAGGGGTTTGCCATTTCCTTCTCCAGCTCATTTTACAGATGAGGAAATTGAGGCAAACAGGATTCAGTGACTTGCCCAGGGTCACACAGCTAGTAAGTGTTTGAAGCCAAATTTGAACTCATGAAGAGAAGTCTTCCTGACTCCAAGCCCAGCACTCTATTCACTGACTGACTATTAAGATAACCTTCTCTTTTTCAATTAGATATCTGTGTGAAGCCAGATTTTCTTTGTATACTTCAACCAAAACAGTCTATCACAACAGTTTGAATGCAGAAGTAGATATGAGAATCTGTCTTCTATTAAGCCAGACATTAAAGAGATTTGCAAAAATATGTAAACAATGCCTCTCTTCTCAATTATTTTTTGTTCATAAAAATATCATTTTGTTAACATATGATAGGTTTGTTATTGTTATTTTAATTAATTAATATTTTACAATTTTATCTTTAAAAAATTGTTTTGATCTTTTTGGAGGGGGAAGGTAGGGCAATTGGGGTTAAGTGACTTACCCAAGGTCACACAGCTATTAAGTGTTAAGTGTCTGAGGCCAGATTTGAATCCAGGTCCTCCTGACTCCAGGGTTGGTACTCTATTCATTTTACCACCTAGATGTCCCTATCTTTTAAAATTTTAAATGTGATTAATATTGATATCTATAACCCACATGAACAAAAACTCTTTGAAGCCTTATATAATTTTTAAAGTTATAACGGTGTATTGAGACTAAAAAGTCTGAGAACTGCTGATCTTACTAAAAACTTTTGAAATCTTCTAACTCCCTTCTTTTTATTCCTTCCTTTGAATTACATCTAGGGGATAGTATCTCTAGATATTCAGTCAAAGCCCTCAAGTCAAGAGGACCTGAGTTCAAATGTGACTCCAGACACTTGACACTTACTAGCTGTGTGACCCTGAGTTTTCCACTTTACTTCATAACCCTCTTCTCAACTGTTCTCATTCCACTGATATCTGCTAGCTGTTCATCCAACAGCTCCAGGACTAGGGAAGGCTTTAGGCACGATTATTTGGCAGGCTTGGAACTCTCCTGCAACCACTCCCAGATTCTCTGTCCCATAAACCTTTCTTTTTCTATGTAGCTTCCTCCCCAAACTATTTCATTCATTGAGGACCCCCATTCTTTCACCTCTCTCTTAGAGAAATCTGCTCTTGGAGAAATAACATATTAGTCATGGACACTTTAGTGCGAATAATTAATTATTGGTGCCTATGTTATCCCTCCCAAAGGCATTTCCTTTTAAGTCACCTCAAAAGTGGAATAAAAGGCTTGCTTCCCAATTTAAAAAATTCAGAAGCATGGCCAGTATAGCAAGAGTAGACTTACTGTACATAGTGTGGGCCCCATGCCTATGGTTATCATTTTAATTAACATTATTTTATATTTAGGTTCCACTTTATGTTATAAAGGCTTTCCTAGAGGCAGCTAGAGGACTAGATCTGGAATCAGGAAGACCCAAATTAAAATCCACCCTCAGACACTTACTAGCTGTGTGACCCTGGGTAAGTCACTTAACTTCTGCCTGCCTCAGTTTCCTCAACTGAAAAATGGCATAATGATAGCATCTACCTCCCAGAGTCGTGAGGATCAAATGACATAATATTTGTCAATCACTCAGCACAGAGCCTGGCACATGATATTCTTAATCCTTCCTTCAATAACACCCCTGTGAAGAAAGTGGTGTAAGTATTAGTATTCCCTCCCTAAAGATGAGGAAACCAAGGCTCAGTGGTCTCACAGATGCTCTGTGATGGAACCAGGATCCAGACCCAAATCTCTTGGCCCCAAGTCCAATACGTTTTCCATGACCCACAGTGCTTTTCACAAAATCTTATTTTCTTGACTCGAATGGACAGTTTCCCCTATATATAAAACTAGCCCTGCTGCTACTGTTGTGTTCTAGTGGGCATTTTCAGAAAAAGGCTGGCCAAACTGGAATGTTGCCAGCATCTCATTCTACTGTAGCTGAGAAAGTGAAATATGGAAACGTGCCATGTCTAAAATGTCCGAGCACCTACTTCGAGGAGTTTAAAGGGCCAACACAGCTATAAATTTTGAATGTTTCTCAAAATGGGGGAGATGATTTCTTCCCTCCTCGAAATTGCTTTAGAACTTTGCCTGGTCCTCTCATTTGCACTTACCACATTAAACCAGGCCATCAGGACCTGAGGAAGTTCCTAGTATAGGGATCTGCCCCACTCTAAGCAACATTGCTTAGGGAGACTAGAAATATGTCCATGACTGGGAGATCACTCTTTTTCGCTCCCATCTTTGAGAAGGGGTATAAGGGTTGGAATTATATTTATTTGTTGTTGTTCAGTATTTGTGGCCCCATTTATTTTTTGCAAAGATACTGGAGTGGTTTGTCATTTCCTTTTCCAGCTCATTTTACAGATGAGGAAACTGAGGCAAACAGGGTTAAGTGACTTGCCTAGGGTCACTCAGCTAGTAAATGTTTGGGACCAGATTTGAACTCAGGTCTTCCTGACTCCATGGCCAGTGCTCTATCCATGTGATATACCTCTTTACCAAATAATTCTCTTATCTCCTTTGACAAGCTCCTCATGCTTGCAGGTTGTGAACACCTTGGGTAGAATGTAAGCTCCATGAAAGCAAGGACTGTTCTGTCTTTGTATCCTAAGCATCTACCACAACACCTTGTACTTTGTAGGTGGTTAATAATTGCTTGTTGGGTTGGACTATAATTATTTATGTAGCTAGGTGACACAAAGGATAGAGTGATGGGTCTGAAGTCAAAAAGTTCTAATCCTACCTCAGACACTTACTAGTTGTGTGATCCTGGGCAAGTCACTTAACCTCGTTTGCCTCAGTTTCCTCATGAATAAAATGAAAGGAAGGCAGCTAGGAGGTGCAGTGGACAGAACATGGGCCCTCAAGTCAGGAGTACCTGAGTTCAAACGTGACCTCAGACACTTGACACTTACTAGCTGTGTGACCCTGGACAAGTCACTTAACCCCATTGCCTCAACAAAAAAAAGGGAGGTGGTTGAATTCAATAGTCCCTTCCAGCTTAAAATTGATGATCCTCCGATATTAAACTGTAAATTCCTTGAGGGCACACACTGTCTTATCCTTTTCAATCACAAATAAATGCCTAATGAAGAAAGAAGAAAAGGGGCTGGGGGAAGTTTGAGGCGGGGGTGAGGGTGGTTACCTGTTTCATTAGTTCAGAGTTGGGATATTCAATGTCTCCTGCATTCAAAGCAATGCACAGTTGTATCTATGGACAGCATAAGATCTTCCTTAAGTCCTAGTGAGACCCTTGCTACAGTGTCTTTACCCAGTGCTGAAAAATCCCCACCAGGAGCTGACTAATGGACAGAGCAGACAGCCTCGTTGGAAAAGTTCATTACCCACCCCTTTTCTGCCTATCCTTGACCCCAAAACAAAACAAAAACTTCAACAGCCACCATATCCTCTGCACCCGAGACTTAAAGGATGGAGAAAACCTTGTACTCACTGCTGCTGCTGAAGCCCAGGCAGGGAGATAAGAGGGGTCTTTGAACTACAGAAAAACAATCAGGGGTTGTCCTTCACCTGCAGTCCAGCAAGATGGATGGATAAACTTTTAATTTATTTGGGCGGCTTGTGTTTGGAGGGTCTGCCGGACACTGATCCCAATCCACCCCAACTTCTGATTTTGCTAATTATAAATGACAAGATGGAGAGAGTTATTAATTAAACTGTCCATAGTGATAAGGCCTGAGAATGTTATCCAGCAGAAGAAAATGTATAGCATTCCTTCCCACCTACTCCCTCCTCCTTTCACCTCCCCCTCACACCATCCCATGGACTGGAGGCCCCACTCAGCTCTCTGGGCCAGCAGAGCCCCGACTCAACCCAGCAATATCCTCGAACACCTTGGCTACCTAATAACTGTCTGGATTCAAGGCCTGAGAAATGGAAGTCCCTCCTGGGGCCTGCACAGTAATTAACCTTCTAGAATTCTTGAGGCAGGGAAATGTTTCTCTTGGGACATTCCCACAGGTCCTGTGTAACACCAGGCTTAGCCCCATCAGACTGGGCTTATTATGAAGGGATTTTCACAGTTAGCTCTAGCTGTGGATCATAGAGATGGGGGAAGAGGGCATTTTTACTTACCATTTGGGATTTCTGACATAAAGCACATTATACTTCACTCCTCAAAGTTCCCAGAGAAAGAAAATAAGAGTAAAACAAACAAATCTATAAATACTAGTGTAGCACCTGGGCCTCCACCCCTCACTCACAGGACTCCAAGTTGATGTTGTTTGTCCTTCATACTCAAAGAGGACCAATGACATTAGGAGATAATGTCTTGACTTGCAGGTGAATTGGATTTAAGTGAGGCAGGGCTGTGCAAAGTCACCAGCCTCACTATATTCTCCAGAGTCATCTGAGTTGAAGGTACTGAATGGGTATCACATTCACTAAAAGTGATAGCTCGTTGTAGGCCCCCACTAATTTGTTTACCTTTCCTCTAATCAGCCAGAAGATACAATTAGGTAAGAGCAAAGGCATAAAAAAATAAGGACATTTACAATAGAAATTCTTCATGAACTTAGGATAGATTCTCCCATAAATAAATGAATGAATGAACCATCACTGTGGAGACTGAGCATTCACAGAACTCATATATGAGTTGAGTGTGTTCCTCCCTAGATCCCCATCTTGTGGTGATGGGTGTGTTAATCCTTGCTGGTCCCCTGGTGACTTCTGGGAATGGGGTCTCTACTAGTACATTGTTATCTGGTCCCACACACATAGCCTCTGCTAAGCATTATTTATTTCATGCTTCTAGCTCCTGGGCTCATCCCTTCAGAGCCACACCAGTCACCTTAGCTCTAGTCTGCCAAGTTATAATGTCTAAAACCTCTCCCCGAGAGACCGACCAACACCTCTTTAGCCATAGCTACCCCAACCAGCAAACAAAACTAGGCAGTGCACCTAGATGAAGATTAAGTTGTTGTCTCCTCTGTTCCTGGGCAGAGACCAAACCATCAAACTATCTAACTTAGAGCTGGACATTACTGAGGTCCTCTTTGTATTAGCAGGGGAATTAATTTGAGCCAGAACAAAAAGACAAGTTAAGGAATCACCCACCTAGCCTGCATTCCTGTCATTGTTAGGTATGTCTTCCAGCTGCAAACTCTGATTACCTTACTGCTGTGTTTTGGCCATTATTAAAATTTCACTTCTGGTAAATCATTTGTGCTTAACAATTTCATAGATTATAATTTCATCAGTGTGGGTAGCCCTTCCTTCAATACATGCTACAACCCTTCTTTTTCCTCGTGGGTCATCTTGCTTCTTCTTCCTCTTCATACTCCAAGCCTTTCCAGCTTTGAAAGACCTGCCAATTTACATTCTATAGGTACAGCCTTTGAGAACACTGGGTCACCTTCAGTGAATAGATGCTCTGTGGGGGGGTTGGGGAAGGTAATGAGCTCTATTTTGGATATATTAACTCTGAGGTACCTCCGGGACATCCAGAAAGAGATGTCCAGCAGGCAATGAGGTTAGGGGTGGATCTATAGATACGTGAAAGAGATTATACTTGAAACCATGGAAATAGTTGAGATCACCAAGTAAAGAATATTACATCAGGGGTTCTTCTTTGCATCACAAACTCATTGGGCAGTCTGGTGAAGCCTATGGACTCTTCAAAATAATCTTTTTTAAATGTGTAAAATAAAAAGATTACAAACAAAACCAATTCTGTTCAAATACAGTTATTAAAATGGTCACAGGGCCTAAGTTATTCTCTTAGTTTGTAAAAAGAAAAAATAGGGCTCAGTACAGAACCCTGAGGGGCCCCTAGGATAAGGTATCAGGAGATGGAAGATAACCCACCAAAGGGGATTACAAAAATGTAGTCTGACACATAGGAGGAAAACCAGAGGGGAACAGAGGTCCAAAGGCTAAAGATGGAGAGACATTCTGGGGAAGGGGGTGGTCAACAGTGTCAAGAGTTACAAAGAGATATAAAAGAGGCAAGAGAAAACTGTTACAATGGAGGGGAAGAGCAGAAAGGTGAAAGGAAATGGGTCAACCTTACTCTCATTGAATTTGGCTTAAGGGGGGGGATAATATACACACTCAATTGGGTATCTTATCCTACAGGAAAGTAGGGAGAAAGGGGATAAGAGGGGGCATAATAGAAGGGAGAGCAGGTTGGGGGAGAAGGTAGTTAGAAGCAAACACTTTTGAAAAGGGACAGGGTCAAAGGAGAAAATAAAATAAGTGGGGGACAGGATAGGATGGAGGGAAATATAGTTAGTCTACCACAATATAACTATTATGGAAATGATTTGGGTAACTACACATGTACAATCTATATTGAATTGCTTGTCTTCCTAGTAGGGGTGGATGAGGAGGGAAGAAGGGAAAGAATCTGGAACTCAAAGTTTTAAAAACAAATCTTAAAAAAATTGTTTTTTACATGCAACTGGGAAATAAAATATACAGGCAATGAGGTATAGAAATCCATCTTGCCCTACAAGAAAGTAAGGGGGGATAGGGGGACATAAAAGAGGGGAAGGGGTATTCAGTATACTTGCCATCTTGGGGCGGGGGTTAGGGAGAGGTGGGGAGAAAATTCATAACTCAAAATCTTTTGGAAATGAATGTTGAAAACTAAAAATAAAGAAATTAATTTTTAAAAAGTTACAGAGAGGTCAAAGAAGAAGAGATTTGAGGAAGGACCATTTAATTTAGCAGTTAAGAGATTGTTGGTATCCTTAGACAAACCAGTTTAAGTTGAGTGGTATGTTGGGAGCCAAATTGCAAGGGATTGAGAAGTAAGTTGATGGTTATGCAGATCATCTGAGATCCATTCAGTAGGAGACCTACCAGTGTTTGTTGAAAGCCCTAAATTTGACTAGAGAGTGGGGAAATAGAGATAGAGGAGAGGAGTCTTTATCGGAATTGGTCAGTTAAAGGGAAGAAGACGATGGCTTCATAGACTGGGTTGAATGACTTTTTTTTTTAACAAGGGAATTATCAATAACTTAAGGTCAATAAAATGACCAACCACAATCCCAGAAGACCAAAAATGAATCACTGTGCTACCCACCTCCCGACACAGAAGTGACTCAGAGTGCAGCATAATTCAGATATTTTTTGTATGTAGCCAATGAAAGAAATTGTTTTGCTTGACTATGCATATTTATTACGAGAGTTTTGTTTCTTTTCTTTTTTTCCCCTTCCCAATGGTGGTGGAGGGGTGGGGTTGAGAAAGGATAGATCTTTGTTAATTCAAAAAGTGTGATTTAATTTAATTTTTTAAAAAAGAATAAGGTAGACCTATTTGTAGGCAGTGGTAGAGACAGTGTAAAAGGGAAAAATTGAAGATGAGAAAGAGAATGATTAATTGGGTAAGCTCTTGTTTTGGTGGTGCAGTTGATAAAGTGCCAGCCTGTAGTCAGGAAGACCTATCTCCCTGAATTCAAATCCAGCCTCAGACATTTACTAACTGTGTGACCATGGTCAAGTCACTTAACCTGTACGCTCTTGGAAGATGAAGGAGAAGGAGAAACCATGGACAAATGTAGAGGGGCTTACTTGGCAAACATTAGGGCCCTATCTTTCTCAGAGACAGTAAAAAAGGAGGGGAAGATTGGTAAGAAGAGGATGGAGGTGACAGACCTCATGGCAAATGGCCTCTATTTTCTCAGTAAAATAAGAGGCAAGGTCCTCTGGGAGTGGGAGAGGGGAGTAAAAGCACCAGGGGTTTGAGAAGAGAAGTAAAAGTTTAGAACAGCCACTGAGAGCAGAAAGGTAGAGACTTAATCAAAGAAAGATTGAAGGATTACTGTGCAACAATGGGAACTTGAGATTAGATACCTGCAAATTTGTGGTGGACTCAGTATCTTGGAGTACCTCCTCGAACAACATTCAGCCACAGGCACTCATCCAGCCCAGAGTACAAATGGAGAAGATGAATAGTAGGGCTGATCCAGTGGTGACTATTAATTGGCAAGGTGTGAATGGCAATTGGACAGAGGAGCAAGGGTGGAGGACAATACATAATTGAACTGGTCAACTCTCGGGTCGAGACTATTATTGTTGATTGTCCTTCAGAACTTCAGGAAGGGGATGCCATTACTTGCAAGTGAATTAGATTTAAGTGAAGGACTGTGTAAAGTTCCTCCAGAGCCATCTGGGTCCAGTGGCAAGACATAGATCAGGATGATTAGAGATGGCCCTACCAAGACTATTAAAGAAGAGGAAGAGAAGAATAGGGGTAATTGAATAGAAAACTAGGAAGGGGTGAAAGGATGTGTAATTATAATAAGGACAAGGATTAGATTTTGGGTGAATGAGGAAAAGGGAGAGATAGAAGTAAGGACAGAAGGTTGTGATTGGAGAGAATTTCAGAGTTCAAAACAATGGGGATAGCACAGTTATGGGTGATGCTGTCTTGCTCCTTCCATCTTTTTACTCCTACACACCTAATCACTAAGACATGGCTCTTTCCTGGGTTTCTCTGGCCACCTTTCTTGTGTTGATTTATCTTTCTCCCATTCCCCACCCCTACCCCACCACACTCCCAGCTCAGTGGTTGTGGTGGGAGAGTTGGGACATTCCTTGCTATTTCCAGAACCTCCCTCCATCACTCAATAATCTCTTCTCCTTCTAGGTTCACTCAATCTATATTTATCGCTCAATATTCTGGTAGCTGTTGCCTTTCAATCTCCAAGACACTCTTTTCATTAAGGAGTTCAGTGCCTGGCTCAGTCTTTCTTGCCCAATTCCTTCCCTCACACTAGGGAACTTCAACATATATATTGAGACTCCCTCAAATATTCTAACGTCTCTTAAGTTACTCATTTCCCATTATTTTCTCCATCCACCTCCGTTATACAAAGAGATTGTTACACCTGTAATCTTGCCATCATCCACAATATTCCAATTCCAAGTTCAGGATCTTTGAAACTCTTGTATCTTATTATCTGATATCATTCCACACAACTTCATCACCATGCAGCTAATGCAAGCCTTGGCTGACATCACCTCCCTCAGCCTCCTTTCCCCTCTGATTGGAGAGCTAGAGGGTGAAATACCAAACTTCTCCCAAAACCTTCCTTTCTAGAAGGAAATAGGAAATTTGGGCACACTCCATTCTTTGCCTGGCTTCAACTCCACAGAATAAGATGACCCCCCGCATGCCAGGTACCCCCCTGGTGTCCTCACCACCACTTTCCTGCCTCCTTTTGTTACTTTCCTACCCCCATTAGATTGTAAGCTCCTTGAGGACTCTTTCTTTTTATTAATTATATACCCAAACTTAGCGCAGTATCTGACACAGTAAGTGCTTAATAAATGTTTATTGGATTGGAACTTTAAACTGGGTCCTCACTGCTGGAAGGCAATTTTTTACATCCCTAATTAGCTCACTATCTCATTTATCCTATCAGCTTTTCCAAACATTTTCATCCCTTCTCAACTTTCCCATGGCTCCCCCTCTGCCAATCCTCTTAACTGAGAACCTTTCCCCACATTTTAACAACAAAAGTAAGTCCATGTACAGAGAGCTCTTTTTTTATCCCCTCTTCCTCCTCTCATCACTCCAGATTCCTCCAGATATCATCTCTGGAGGACAGAGAGGGTTCCCTTTTCAAAAATTCCAGGGCTTGCTTGGGTGGTAGCTGGGTAGCTATGCTTATGTGGTCCCTGAGGTTGCCCAAGCTTTTGCCATTCACATATGTGACATCTTGTTTCCCTTAGTAACCTTAGGAAGATCCTCAAGGGCTCAGACTATTTTATTTTCTATATATATATATGTAATATTTATTATTTACTATGCCCATTACTGAGCCCATTGTTTTGTGAATGAAGTTGATTTCAGTAACTATTCCAGCAGAGATGCTCCTAAAATGTTCATCTCTCTGTACTTCTCTTCTCCAGGGAGCAGGTGGGGAGACTGGTGGTCTGGTATTCAGACTTTATATTTCAGCTCTCAATTCCAGCCAGAGAAGTTAATTTCATAAGTTTTTTTGGTAACTCCAAGGAAATCCTTTCTCTCTTTTTGGATTTGTTAGGACCACACAGGAGGCATGCTCTGCTTCTGGTTTAGGTTTTAAAGGGCCTGTGGTCATCCCAGAGGATATCACGCTGGAAGATCATGAATTTTAAATTGATGTGAAACTTCATATTTTCGAGTGCAAAATATATGTTGAGTCTAATTTTAACCTCAGAGAACTTTATGATTCTTTTCCTTTTCATGAAAGCTATAATATAAGTAGGAAAAAATCTAACTTTTCCTCTCCATTTCCTGAATCTACAATTTACAATTTTCTGAGATATTATTTAGTTTTATTTTTACTTGTGAACCTTTCCATCTCCACACTTTTTTCCCTCTAAGTTCCCAATGGGATTTGCAAAAAGGCTCTTGAATATGAAATGGGAAATAGGATGATTGTTTTCAATTCATTAAATGATCTTGATTTGGGAATTTTAAAAGATAAATTAGGGAACTCCATTTCTAGGGCTCATAAAATTTCCCAATACCATTTGAAACATCAGGGGAAAAGAACTGTGTTCAGACCAAGTTTAAATCCTATTTGCCTGTGGTTTTGGGAGTGGAGCCTCTATCTGATTTTCCTTCTGCTCATAAAGAGTTTAATGTTAGAACTCAGGACCACCTTACTTGTGATGATACCAGGATGTTCAAGAACTAAAGTCTAGGTAAGAATGAAAACTCATGATGGGGCAAGAACCTAGCTGCCTGAATCCATGAGAAATTTGGCTTTCTGGTGGACCAATATGATTCAACAATGCATCTTGGAAGTCAAAAGACCTGACACAATCAAAGGATGCACTAATTGCAATATGTCCAAAATAGGGAGAATTCTATCAAGTCTCTCTCCCATTTGGATACTTTCTTCTCCCTAGAGACCTGTAGAATCTCATTTCAAAGTCATAATACCATCCTTGGTCTCAGAATTACTACTGAGGCAATAAGAGACATCTTGGAATTTCTCACCTTTACCTCAGGGATTCAGACAGATCTCAACTCCCCTAAGGACTTGGAGTTGCCTCAAAATGAAAATGACCTGGGGCAGTTAGATAGTCCAGTGTGGACCCACCCTGGAATCAGAAGGACCTGAGTTTAAATCTGGTCTTAGATACTTACTAATACTTAGATACCTACTGTGTGACCCTGAGCAAGTCACTTAACTATGCCTCCAAAAAAGAAACAAAAAGAAAAGAAAATTACCTTGGGGTTGTTAAGTGGGGAACCCCTTTTCTCATTGGATTTAGACTATACAAGTCCAGAAGGTTTTTCACCTGCTGGACCAGGTGTTCTTAACCTGGGGTTCATGGACATCTCTCCCTGGGAGTCCACAGATAGATTTTAAGGGATCCATGAAGTTGGATGGGAAAAAACTTACATCTTTATTTTCATTGATCTATAACTGAAATTTAGCTTTTCCTTTGATCATGAAAGACAACAAATATTTTTCAGAGAATGGATCCATAGGCTTCACCAAAAGCAGTAACCTGGTACACCTTCAGTGACAAAGAAGTCCATTACACAAAAGTGGTCTCAGAACCCCTGTGCTAGACAAATAGCTTGTAGTAGTACTGAAATAGTGTAGGGGAGGGAGCACTTGATCTTGAGAATCTGACAACCTGGACTCAGATCCCACTTCTGACACTTAATTACCTCTGGGAGCAGTTTCCTTATCTTTAAGATGAGGGGATTGTACTAGATGACCTTCCCTCCTCCTCCTCCTCCTCCTCCTTCTTCTCCTCCTCCTCCTCCTCCTTCTTCTTCTCCTCCTCCTCCTCCTCCTCCTCCTCTTCTTCCTCCTCCTCCTCCTTCTTCTTCTTCCCCTTCTTCTTCTTCTTCTTCTTCTTCTTCTTCTTCTTCTTCAAAAACTTGCAGTGGCTCCCTATTTCTTTTGGGATAATACATTCTTCACCCATAATCTGAATCCCATTTACCTTTCCAGTCTCATCTTGGTTATGTCTTCATGTACCTTATGCTTGAATCATATGATGTTCCTTGAAAATGACCCACGGTTTCCTATCTCTCTACTTTTGTTCACCTTGTTCCCATAACCTGCAATGCCTTCCCCTCCATACTCCTGTCCAAGCTCCACCTAGTCAATTTCCATCCAACCTTCAAGACCCAGCAGAAATACTACCTCCTTTGTCCTCCTCCCCCATGGAAGCTTCCCTAATCCCAGATGGAAATTCTCTCTCCTTATCACAACTGAGCTACAAGGAATTGTGTAGCTGTTTCATTGTGGGCATCACTTTCTTCCTTCAATTTTCCAGCATACCCTTCCTCCATCCTTATTCACTTACTGCTCACAGGGCTAGAAGAAATCAGAAGACTGTGCTGATGGGTGGGCACACTAGAAATTCATGTTGTCTGACTTCAACTGAGCCCTGTGCCACAGCAAAGCAGTCCTTTTATTCCTCTCTAATTGATTCCCTGAACTGGAGAAGGAAATGGCAAACCACTCCAGTATACTTGCCAAGAAAATCACAAATGGGGTCACGAAGAGTCAGACAGGACTAATCAACTAAACAACAGCAACAAAAGTGATTCCTGATTTCATTCCCCATAGAAGCTCTTCCAAACCCCCCTTGTCCCTAAGCTTTTGAGCTGAGGACCATTCCTCTTATTTTACTGAAAATATTGAAGTCATTGGCAAGGCAGTGTCCTTCTTCCCTTCACTTCAGTTCAAAAGCCTTGGCATCATTTCCACTTTCTCCACCTTTCCTCCAGTCTCAGATAATATGACCCTTCTTCTTACCCTTTCATCTCTTCTTTATTCCATCCCCTACAGTCTTCTTCAGCAAATTGTCCCCTCAATTATTTCAATCATATTCTCTCCTCTCTCTCTCTCCTCTCTTCCTCTCTCCTTCCCTCCTTTTCGCTCCATCTCCCTTTTCCTCTTCTTTTGTGATTCTTTGTAATTTTACTACAATTTCTCCTCTCTATACAAATGTGCTTTAGGGGCGGCTAGGTGGCGCAGTGAGTAGAGCGTCGGCCCTGGAGTCAGAAGGACCTGAGTTCGGATCCGACCTCAGACACTTAACGCACACACAAACAAAAACCTAGCCGTGTGACCTTGGGCAGGTTACTTAACCCCAATTGCCCTCCAAAAAGCAAAAAAACAAAAACAAAAAACAAATGTACTTTAAATACAGGCAATTACAAACAGATATTATTTTACTTTGAAATACAAATTTTTGTTCTACTGTCTCTAGTACAGAGATAATTCCAGAATCCCTAATATAAGCAAATGCACTGCCTTAGTTGGCTGCTTGGTTTCTTGAGGTATACTTAAATTCTGGTCTTTTTAGGTTAGCAAATGTTTGTTGAACTGAAACTTGGGGCCAAGAGGTGTGGGAAGGCAGACATTAAAGTCTGGGAAAACATGATGGCTTATGAAATCAGCCTACTTTAGGACCATAGGATGAAAGGATTCCAAGAAAGAGTAAGTTTCCATTTATACTAGTGTAGTTGGGGTAGACTGGGTATTTCTCATAGAACTGGGCACGTGCCCCTTTTGTGTGAGGGCATGTGCTCTGGCTCCTATCTAGAGGACCTAGGCTACCCACTAACTCCTAATTGGTCCTTGGGTCCCCATGACTGGATTGAATTAAAGATGACTGGCCACAAAAACTTCCTTCTCCACAGGCCATAAGAAGAGGCATAGAAAGAGACCCTATACAGGGGTCATACTTAAGCTTTGTTTAGAGATTTCTTCTGAAGTTCTAGTTTGAGGCTGGGGCAAAACAATCTAGAAAGAGCAAAAATAACCAGATTCCCTTCATCCAGGCTCTGGCTGCCCCAGGTTGAATCCAGAGCAGAAGACCCTTTTAGAAAAAGACCTCCCAGGCCAAGTGATACTAAAAAACCCAGTCTCATGACTATTTGAGAAATGACAGACATCTGAGGTCATGTTCAAACAAGGCCCCCATACTCACTGGTTAGCTTCTTGCTGACAGTGACAGAGCCCTTAATAACTCAAATTGAAGAGCTACCCAGGGGCCACTGCACTAATCCTTAGTTCTAGCCACATGAACTAAGCCACAGAGTTCAAATGGATTTTGCAGAAAGAAAACACAAATCTATTTTATAGCTGTTGATACTCATCCTGACTTTACCACATCCTCAGTAATTCTGACCACAAATACAAAAAAAAGCTATAAATTCCTTCCTGTGGGCCACATACCAGGCAGGTATTGAATAGTTTGGGATTTTGTTCATTTCTGTTTTCTTAATAGTGAAAAGCATGTCGAAGGGGCTGATGCAATGTTATCATTGATATACACTGCCCCATTGTGGTATCCCTTGCCTACAAGTCTGAATAGAGCACCACCCAGCTGCTTTGGCTGAAAAACCAATTTCTGTTCATTGAACCTACTCTTACTGGCTGGCCATAATAAAATCAGAAGTAAATTCCCCCAAGGAAAATGGTAGCCCCTGGCGATATCAGTAATGTCTGGGAAATAGCATTAGATTATTATTTTTTTTTTTTTTGCTTTTTGGAGGACAATTGGGGTTAAGTAACTTGCCCAAGGTCACAAGGCTAGGTTTTTGTTTGTGTGTGCGTTAAGTGTCTGAGGCCGGATCCGAACTAAAGTCCTTCTGATTCCAGGGCCGACACTCTACTCACTGCGCTACCTAGCCGCCCCAGTAGCATTGGATTTTCAGCTAGAGGGTTAGAGAAGGACTCAGATATTTACTACCTTGTGTGGCTTAAGAGAGATTCCTCCATCCCCCTCTACCCTATCCCCTATCCTTGCCTCAGTTTACTCATCCACAAAATGAAGAAGTTGTAATATATTATTTTCAAGGATTCTTAAGGCTTTAAAGTCCTAATTGTATGTGCAATATTATTATATCATATGTGGCAACATATAATATATATGCCTCTTTCTAGATATATTTTTATATATATCATATATTATACTGTATATATATTATGTATACATGTTACACTGTCTCTCTCTTTCCATATATATATGTATACACACACACACCATATGACACTGCCTCTATGTGTGTATATAAAATATAGAGGTAGTGTGATCTATACATCTATATAGAGAACATTATAGATATATAGATAGTATTGTTTACATCTATGAGAGAAAGGGAAATTGAGAGGGGAGGGAGTGAGAGAGGAGGGAGGGAGAGAAGGAAGAGGAGAAAAGAAAAGAGAAGAGGAGGTAAGAAGAAAAGAGATAAAGGAGAAAGAGAGAGAAGGGAGAGAGAGAGAGAGAGAGAGAGAGAGAGAGAGAGAGAGAGAGAGAGAATTGTGCTGTGCAATGTGAAAAGAACCAGATTTGTAGTAAAAAGAACTACATTCAAATTCCAGACCTGCTATTTACTAGCTGTGTGACCTTAGGCAAGTCACTTAATCTTTTGGGGCCTCAGTTTTCTCATCTGTAAAATGAATTTAACTGGATGACCCACCCAAAGTTTCTTCCCAGCTTAAAATCAACAATCCCATGGTCAAAGAATCACAGAATTTGAGAGCTGGAAGGGACCTCAGTGATTGTCTAGTCCAACCTATACTGGAAAACATATCCAGAATGTGCCTGACAAGTAATCATTCAACCTCTAACAATACACTGTACTATATTTAAAATAGTCTACAAAACAGTACTAAAAGTGAAATGTTGGACAGTCACAATCACTGACTTTATGAGTAGAGGGTCTCCCTATGGACTGTTTCCACTTTGCGGGTGGGGAACCCTAAGGCTTGGGCAATTAGACCTGGCTTACCACTAGCCTAGATACCTTTAACTTAATATCTAACATTCTGAGCTAAGAAATTACTTAACACATAAAATTACTCTCAAAAACTTAGCAGATGGGGCGGCTAGGTGGCGCAGTGAGTAGAGTGTCGGCCCTGGAATCAGAAGGACTTTAGTTCGGATCCGGCCTCAGACACTTAATCCGCACAAACAAAAACCTAGCCGTGTAACCTTGGGCAAGTTACTTAACCCCAATTGCCCTAAAGGTGCGACTAGGTGGAGCAGTGAGTAAGAGTGCCGGCCTCGGAGTTTGGATGACCCGAGATCAGATCCGGCCTCAGAAAATGAGCACCCACGCATAAATAATGACTAGCCGTGTAACCTTGAGCAAGTTACTTAACCCCAATTGCTTTAAAAAAAAAAAAAACTTAGCAGATTTAGGGATCCCATGTCATTGTTTTGGAGTCAGCCAGACGGCATAGTGGATAGAGCACTGAACTTGGAATCAGGAAGATTCAAGTTCAAGTCCTGCCTTAGACATGAGCCATGAGCAAGCTGTGACAAGCCCTGAGATTCTGGGGAAATCCTTCAAACTCTCTTAACCTCATCTCCCTCATTGGCAAAATTGGGATTACAATCACATCTCCTTCTCAGGGCTGTTGCAAGGATCAAATGAGATAACCGGGAAGGAACTTTACAATCCTTAGATAGCTTTGTGCTTCATGTATGTTCATGATTATTATTATTAGATCATGTCCCTAATCGTTGATTCCAGGTAGACTCCCTCACTTCCCCTGATTTAATCTTCTGGCCAATCTCTACCTCCTGGATAATAGGTGACAAAAATGAGCACTTTGGCAGGGGCAACAAACCCCTTTGTTGCATGAAAACCAACCCTGATGCATGAAAAACCCTGAATGATGGTAGCAACCATCCATAAAAATAAACCACCCATCAAGAGGAATAGTCTAGACGTTGGCGAATTGTTGTTGGACTTTAGCCTGCTGTTAGGTAGCTGCATAGTTCATTATCACCACCCTCTTGAGACTTCTCCATTTATGTTGATAACAGGGAGGCATCATGGCATCATGGTACAGTGGGCACAGTGCTGTTCTTGGTGTCCAGAAAACATGTGCATGAAATCTATCTTGAATGCCCTGTGATGTTTGGATTCAGTCAAAGGGTTGCACTTGAGGGCCTAGAGAGCCACATGTGGCCTCAAGACCACAGGTTTCCCGCCCCTGTCATAGATACAGAGCCAGATAGGATATTTGCTTAGAAGCCATCGAACGCAACTCCCTCGATTTACAGATGAGGAAACTGAAGCATAGAAGGATGAGTAACTTACCCAGGGTCACATGGCTAGTAAGTATCTGAGTGAGAATTTGAACTCAAATCTTCCTGACTTCAAGCTCTATTCACTGCTCTGCCCATCTTCTGGTCAATCCTTGGGTGATAAAGCCTCATTGAATTCCACTGGCCTGATCTTCAGCTGAAAGACATAAAGATTGTCACCAAGGCTATATCAGACTTTGCATTCCATATTGACATAATGTTTGAGAACCCAGTGTCAACTGAGCCATAATGAAGTAATTTTTTATGATTTAATATTTTATTTTTTCCCCAACTACATGTAAAAAGAGTCATTTTAATTAATTAAGTTCTTTCAACTAGCAAACGGGTAACCCCTCCCCCCACAGGAAAAAGAAAATCCCTCTAACAAATATGCAGAATTAAGCAAAACACATTCCCACACTGGCCATGCCCAAAAATATCTGTCTCATTCTACATATGCGGTCCAGCACCTCTCTGTCAGGAGATATGGTGGCTCTTTATGGTAGCAAAGAGCTAGAAAATAAGGGGGTACCACAATGAAATATTGAAGGAGGACCTTGGAGGGGTGATTAATTAAAGTTTGTTGAATTAATTAGCTAACCAGTATAGGCAGCTACAGTACGATACCTCCCTGAAGGCAGCCTAGAGGTTTGTTTTTTTGTTTTTTTCTTCTGTGTCCCTGATTTCAAGTCCAGTCAGATTCCATGTATGATAAAGGAAGAGAAAGTTACAGGACAGAATCTGTTGCCTGTTCAGCTGATCAACAGTGAGGATACAGATGTTGGCAGATGGAATGCATGAGTTTTACCATTTAGTTCAGTTAGTTCTAGCTCTCTACTCTTTGCAGCCCCAGGAATGTTTCTAGGCAGTGTTTTCTTTGGGCTGCTCCCACTCCATCCCTCATTTTGTGAGCCAACTTGGCTGAAGCTGCTGCCTGGACACCATCTTCCTTTCACTTATGTGCTTTGGAAAGAATCTATTTCCTTCACCAGCTCCTCAGGAGACCCATGTGGGAGGTCCTCTGGGCCTCCTTGGAGAAACTCAATTCTAAATGACTGTGGAAGACTTCACTGTAATTCTCAGGGTCATCCCGCACCTTACTTGCAAGGCCACCCACAATCAAGCAGACACTGGCCCCCATCTGTAAGCATATCAGAGTCAGGTGCAGACCCCTCAACAGCTATAGCAGTAGAGTGTCATCACCAAAATGGCCTGATGTTTTCCATGTGGGAGCTGAGGATTTTCGAGACTTTATGAAGGAAATATTTCAGTTCCTGTGGCTTAGGCTGAGCTATTAGCAAACTTCTCACTGTAGGGAGCTCATTCTCTATGACTATTACCTAGCACCATAACTAGTATTTTTTTTTACACCTGGGGCATACTGGGTGGTGATAAGAAGTTCACGTGGGTGGTAGCCTAGAGAAATAGGAACATAGTCTCTAATACTACAAGGTCCAGCTCCTGAAAGACTAGTTCCTACTGGAGAGGGCAATGGGGCAGAGTAGCATTGAGGGTGCAAAAAATTTTGTCCGAGGAAACTAAGAGGTTGTTAAACTACTGGAGAGGATAGGAAGCACCTGTAGGACAAGACCACCACCATCAGGGGTAATGCTAAGAAAGAAAGAAATACACTTCAGGATGGTGTTATTGGTACCTTTTAAATATTCCATCCTAGTCAAAGCATCATGACCCTGCCCTAGTTACAACCCAGGAACACTTCATGGTAATAAAAGCAACAATTCTCAAACGGTGGTTCAGGGACCCCTGCAAGTCCTTGAGACCCCTTCTTTGAGTCAAAACTATTTTTATAATAACACTAAGACATTTTAATTTCTAACGTGTTAAATGTCAATAGATATAACCAATACAAACAAGTAATCATCAATAATTTTTTAAGAATCTAAAGGGGCCGGAAACCAGAAAGTTTGAGAATTGTTGGTATAGAATAATATACAGGACAGGAGTAGGGAGATCTGCCTGTGAGCTCCTTGAGAGTTAGGACTATTTTTTTGCTTTTTCCTTGTATCCCCTGCACTTAGTATAATGTCTGGCACATAGTAGGCACTTAGATGCTAATTTAATGACTAAATTCAGCTCTGGTACCAGTTATAAAACCCTGATCATGTCACTTTAGCCCCTTATGCGTCAATGTACTCATCCATGAAATGGGGGGAATTATTCTTGCTCTACTTCCCACAGCTGTTGTTAGATTAAAATATATTCACTCAAACAACAAATATTCACTGGGTATCTTTGTATATTTCATATTACTTCTCCTCACATATTTTACATACCAGCTAAACTGTCCTTGCTCTTCCATGAACTCAACATTCCTTTTCCCACTGGGCAGCACAAACAGTCCTCCTCACCTTTACCTCTTATCAGTCAATCCATAATCACTTATTAAGTGTTTGCTATGTTGCAGGCAACTTGATCTACATCTCACCACTGGACCTAGATGGCTCCAGAGGAGAAAGTAAGGCTGGTTACTTTGTATAGCCCTCCCTCACTTAAATCCAACGTGCTTTGCATCTCATGGCATCACCTCCCTGATGCCATGGTCCTCTTCAGAACAAAGGACAAACAACAACATTTTTCAGGCATTGTACTAAATGGAGATACAAAGAAAAAGCAAAAACAGCTCCTGCCCTGTTATTTACCCGAGCTTCCTTCAAAAGTCAATTCAAGGTACCACCTTTTATAGGAAACCTTTCCTGACCCCTCCCCTCATTGTTTCTGTTCTTTACATTTTCAGTTATTAGTTAGATACTTTCAGGTTTACATGTTACAGTACTCCAGTAGGAAAGGAGCTGTTTTAGAATAGGGATTGTTTTGTCAGTCTATCCTCAACACTTGGTGGGATGCCTTGGATATATAGTAGATGTTGAAGCAATACTTGTCAGAATGTAGATGCCCATTAACTGGGGAAGGGCTAAACAAATTGTGGTAAATGAATAAAATAGAACATTATTGTGCTGTGAGAAATTATGACTAGGAAGAATATAAAGAAGCATATAACTGATGCAAAGTAAAATAAGAAGAACCAGGAAAACAATTTACACAGAGGCTACAACAACGTAACTGAAAAGACCAAGAACAACAACAAAAAAGAAATTAAATGTTTTATAATTATAATGACCAAGGACCTGAAGAAGAGATTTTTTTTTAACTTGTACTCTCTTCCCTTTTTTGCAAAGGTGAGGGACTTTGTATGTGGAGTAATGCATACATTCTCAGTATTGGTTGATGATTTCTTTAATTTTGCTGAACTCTTTGTTCCCCCTCTCTTTTTTCATTACAAAAGATAGTTATCGGGGACAGTGACTGGACAGATATACAAATCTATAAATAAAATATACAAATATAAATACATATATTATATATTTATATATTATAAATATGTGAATAAATTTTTTTTGAAAAAAGGGGAGGAGAAGGGGAGAGAGATTTTGTCAGATTAATTGGACTAGAAGGTACTAGAAATCCACAGAGACTCATTCCCCCCACTCACATAAATATATTTGGGTCTCTATTCCCCTGTTTCCTCCTCTACAACTGAAGCCATCTCTTTTGCACTTTTGCCTCAGGTACAAAAATTCCTAATTGTAACTCTGCTTCCAAACATTTCTTGGCTCTAAGACACAAGTTAGAATCTGCTTTTACCTTCTTCAGTCTCCTAAGCTTTTAGAAACAATTAGGAAGCCTATTGTTGTCCTGTCATTTCAGTCATGTCCAACTCTTTGTGACCCCATTTGGGATTTTCTTGGCAGAGATACTGGAGTAGTTTGCCATTTCTTTCTTCAGATCATTTTACACATGAGGAAACTGAGCCAAACAGGGTTAAATGAGTTGCCCAGGGTCACACAGCTAGGAAGTATATGAGTCCAGATTTGAACTCAGGAAAATGGGTTCCTGACTCCAGGACCAACACTCTATCCTTTCCTTGATGCTCCATGAAGCCTATTAGCTTAATTTTAAAGCTCCCATCCCCACACACATAGGAGCTGGGCATTAATATTAATTCACACATCCTCTTTCACTCTCTCTAAGCAAAATAGTGTTACTGGCCCCTACCTCCAAATCATAGTCTGACTGGACTTTTCACCTCCATTGGTCACAATGAACTCTCACACCTACAAACCTTAGTAAACCAGTATACCAGTGAGTTACCCAGCTTGACACTGTAGACTCAGGAATAAGGAGAGGTGTTCTCCATTAGTACTATATCACCATATACATCTATATCCTCAAAAACAACTCCTCCTATGCTGCTGCTATAACGGTCCTCTTAAAAAATCATTTTCAGGAACCTATGCAATATTTATCCCAAAGATTCTAGGAAGTGGAGTCCAGAGGGAAAGTCCCTGCCTAACCAGACATAGGTGTGACCCCCAAATCCTCAGCAATTCCTAGGCTGTTATGGCTGTCCTGGGTCATACTGTGGGCATTGCTCCAAAGACTTGATAAGAACAGTTGAAGAGACCCTAAGGACCATGATTGCAGAAGGTAAAAACAGCTGGATTAATCACTGTTCAGGAGCTGGAACACTTTCAGGACAAGGCAATTAGAATGCTGAAAGTACCTGAAACCCTTCTATAGTAGGGGCTGGATCCATTGAAGGAGAGCACAATACTCACTTGGGTGAAGACGGGGGAGAGGAATACTATAGTTATCTTTAAGAGTACATTGGAAAGAACATTGTTGGCGGAATTATAGTACCTAAGTAGTCATTTACCACCTGTGTGACCTCAATAAATCAATCAGCGTTTATTAAGTACCTACTATGGGCCCAGCACTGTGCTAAGTGCTGGACGAAGACAAAAGTGAAGCATTCTTTGCTTTCGAGGATCTTATATTCTAATTTTTGATAAATTACTTTTTAGTCATGTCCAACTCTCGTGACCCCTTTTGGATCTCTCTGGGTCTCTCTCCTGTCTGTGTGTCTGTGTGTATCTCTCTCCTAGCTCTATGTGTCTCTGTCTCTTTGTCTCTCATATGTCTCTGTCTCTGTCTCTCTCTCACATAGACACACACACACACACACACACACACACACACATTCACTAGGGTATCTGTATGAGGCCACTGTATGAACCTTGGTAAATTACTTCATTTGTCAGCCCCAATTTCCCCCTCTATATGTAATAAAGGTCTGGGATTGGCCAATGAGAGATCTGGATACATGGTTCCCATTGCCTAGTCTGCCCTTCCCTCTCTATCCCCCATACGTAAAATTAGAATAATAATAGAACATGTTTTAAGGATCCAAGGTAAAGAATTTTGCAAGCCTTAAAGTGCTATATAAATGTGAGTTATGTTTTTAATAAGGGGAGATACAAAGTGGAAATTTGACATGGTCCCTGCCCTCATGGAGCTTACAGTCTAGTAGAAAGGAAGCATATGGACACAGTCTTCAGAGGCTTGGAAAACCATTTCACTCTTTACATTCAAAGCCCCAGAAAACCCTCCTTTCTTCCTTCCAACTTGTTCAGGTTTGCTAGCAACATTTTTAGAAAATTTTCACTTGTAGATGGATGCAACTACTCCCAGCTAAATTGACTAGGGGGAAAAATAAGTCCCTACAAATAGCAATCACTTTGGAATGAGGAGAGTAATTATCTTAAATTGAGGCTGGTTTCTGAGGGAAAAAAACAACACCACCAACACCCAGCGATCGGGTGTGCCCCAGAGATGCATTAGACAGGCAGGCACTGGACACACTGGAGTTAAATGCGGGCCTCCCCTCCCATGAAAGGGAAGGAAACAGACAGGAGGAAGGAAGGAAGAAGAGATTAGAGAATTTGACAGATGTAAATAGCCTCAGAGGAGCCATGCTGTCCCAGAGTTTCTCCCCAGGGAGTTTTTTGCACCAAAGAATCTGGTAGCTTGAATGAAAAATGATATCACTTATTTGTTTAGCTAGAGCTGAGGCTGTTTTCTTCAGACATAGAAATAACCTCACGCCACAAGCACAAAATTGTGGGCCAAGTGATAGAGATATCTGTAATTTAGGAGCCTGATAATCCACTGAATAAACAGTCGGGGATTCAATTTCTTGAGAGTCTCTCCCCACCCCTCCACTCCCTAACACCTTCCTGAACCCAACAACTGCTATTCCCACCACCTTGCAAAGGCAGAGAGGGGAAGTGAATGAAATGCCTTTGAAAAGAGTGCCCATGTGCCCCCAGCATGTTGTGGAACTGTATTCATGCTGCTTCTCCCTCCCCTTGTCTGGACCCCATCCCCTACTGCCCCTCACAAACACATATACACAAACACAAACACATAGTCTTGAACTATGCTCCTTGCCCACCTCTCACCCTTCCAGCAGCAAGGGCTACTGGGTGGAGGTTCAGAGTCATTGGACAATGAGAATGATGGGCTCTCTTATCCAAGCCACTTTCTTTTTTTTAATAGTGGAGGAAACAGACCCAGAGGGAGAAAGTAGTGGGAAGTATCAGAGCTGGAATTCAAACCCAGAGCTTCTGACTTTAAGACCAGGTTTGTTTCCAGATGATTTACACAAAAAAACTATCTACCACCTAACAGTGAAAACTAAATGGCACCACCACCAAGTAAGGCTTTGTGTCTATAGGGTCCTTTTTGGATGAGAATGGTCTTCCAGTTTCCATTCAACCAATAATCAATCAATGAGCATTTATTAAAGACTTACCATGTGGCAGACACTGTGCTAAGCACTAGGGATACACAAAGAGGCAAAAGACAGTCCCTGCCCTCAAGGAACTTACAATCTAATGGGTAGATTAAATGCAAGCAAATATACATACATACATACATACATACACACACACACACACACACACATATATATATATACGTACATATATACATATACATATACATTATATACAGGATAATTAGGAAATAATTAACAAAGGGAAGGCCCTAGAATTAATTTAGATCTTTACCTTTGAAAATGTCCATAACTTTCTTCAGAATCTTCCAAAAGACCCCAAAGTTTGATACTGGAGTCTTTTTTAAGAAATGGGACATGGTAGCTGTGGAAGCTGAGGCTAGTGAATTTCTTGAGTTCCAGAGCTCTGAGCTATAGTGGGGCTAAAGCCAGTTAGGTACCTGCACTAAGTCTTCAGGACCAATATAGTGCGCCCAGATCTCACCCAAAGGAAAATTACACAAAGTCTCAGGTGTGACAAGCCTGGAATAGGGATGTGATGGAGACTTTTCTCACATTGGCTTCTTCCCTTCAGCAACCAGAAGTGGGGGTGGTGTCATCCATCTTTTTTCTTGAAGCTGGAAGCCAGAAGTCCCCAAAGTGACTACAGAGTCTGAAGAATATGAAGATGCTCCCTTCTCTTGTCTTTTCCCCTTACACACAAAGCACAGGGCATTGGTCTCCACCAATGAGAAGACAGTCCCACACCAATGGGCTTTGGAATTTGGATAAAGATTACAAATAAAGCAGCGCCTGTGTCACAGGGTTCTTGTGAGGATCAGTTGAAATAATATTTGTAAGGAGCTTATCACAGTGCCTGGCACAGTGGACCATAGTAGGCACTTAATAAATGGTTATTCCCCTCTCCTTGGGACAACTAGGTGGCACCACAGTGCATAATGCTGGGTCTGGACTCAGGAAGACTCATCTTCCTGAATTCAAACCTGGCCTTAGATGCTTACTAGCTGTGATCTTGGGTAAGTCACTTCACCCTGTTTGCCTCAGTTTCCTCACCTGTAAAATGAGCTGGAGAAGGATATGGCAAACTATTCCAATATCAAGAAAATGGGGTCACAAAGAGTTAGACACAACTGAAATGACTGAACAACAACTCCTCTCCTTTCCCCAATGTACTTAATTAAAGTGTTCATAGAGTTACGGAGCATGCCTTGTCCTGCTTACTCATAAATGACAACAATAATAACATAATATCATAATAATAACATTTATACCCTGCCTTAAGGTTTGCAAAATACTTCATAGATATTATCTTATTTGATTCTTGGGAGGTAGGTGGCATTATCCTCATTTTGTACATGAGGAAACTGAGGTTAACAGATTTAAGTAACTTGGCTAGGGTCACACAGTAAATCTCTAAAAGAAGATTTGAACTCAGGTCTTTCTGCTTCCCAAAGCAGCTCTCTAGATCCTCCACCACCATAACTACCTAGACTCTTTTAGTCGGTGGTGAGGGACTCCAAATGCCTTTATTCAAAAAGGATATCTTGCTAATTACATGTATTCCTATAGCTTTACCAGCCCATCCTCATGAATTCATAATCCCTTAAAAGAAAGCTATCTAACAATCCTGACTGAAAAAACAAAGTGGTTGGAAACAACCATATGTGGGGAGCAGAAGGAAGGCCAGGAGGAATCACAGACACAAATAAGACAGCTTTGAGAGGCATATGTTGAGTATATCATTATATACTTAAAAAGAAAAGTGAGTAATATATAATAGAAATGAGCAGTCCTACATACAATCCTTACTTTCACTTCTATAGTAAATATAGAAATGCTTGCTTTGTTTGATGTTTGTTGAGTTCAGAATTAAAATTAAATGGAAGTTTAAAAACTCATAGTTCATGAGTATTACACTATATATTGGGCATAAATTTTGTCATGGATCTTGGCCAGACTTTGCAAATGGACTGTATGCTTGACACAGAATGAATAAGGGGAAGCTGAGTTTGATTGAATTGAAGGAAATGTGCAACATTTTCAGTGAGGATCCCTGTGCTACTCACTGTGTGAGCTATTCACTGAGACAAAAACCCATCTTTTTGACACCAATAGTTTCCTGGTTATGTCATATGACTTTGAATCATGGAACATGATTTCAGAAAAATCAGATTTTTTGGTGATCCAGAGGGCCAGGAAAAGATGCATGGTGGCTATAAGCAGGCTGTATCGTATTACCAAGAGAACTTGGTGCACCCCCTCTCTGACTCTTGCCACCTGCATGACCTTCCATAAATGACTTGACTCCCCTAGGCTTCAGTTCCCTCATCCATAAAATAAGAGGTTTGGATGAGATCGCCACTGAAGTCCCTTCCAGGTCTAGACCTACTACACTTCTGTGATTTATATGAACTGAAACCAAAGCAGATCAAAGTAAGCAGAGTCAAGAGGCCTCTTTATACAATGAAGGCCATCAGGACCATAATCAATTTGAAGACCAACCATGGCTTCAGAAGACTGAGAGGGAAGCAAGCATCCTGCCTCTCAGCAGAGAGATGGCAGACCATCTGTCTGGAATAAAGCATATATTTATCAGTCTCCCCCCTGGAAAAGCATGGAGCAGAGATAAGAAGCAGAGAAAAGGAGAATGGGAAACAAGATTATCTGTCTTTCCAGGCCCACGTCAGGTGAGGAACACACACATTGTTTTCTTTTTATTTATTTATTTGTTTGTTTTATTTTAAAATTTATGGACTTCCGTAACATAGTAAAATAAAGCTGATTGCACATGAAACTGCAAATCTGTTATGCACAACTTGCTATTACTTTTAAATATATAATAAAGTTATTATGTAAATTTCCTTCTCCCCTTTTTATTCTTCCCTCCCCTCCCCCAACCCTTGGCATTTCATTGCAGTCTCCTCTATGCTTGGAAAGGTGCTGGTTAATGTACTGACTTGCTTTGCTAGCAAATACCTTTGTTATTAGGGAGGGTTTTATGTTGTTATTGTTTTTGTTGTTGATGATGATGATGATGTTTACCTTGGAATTGGCAGCAATGTAAAAATACGACAATGATGTAAAAAAAGATTTTTTTTTTTGCTTTTTTGGAGGGGGAGGGCAGGGCAATTAGGGTTAAGTGACTTGCCCAAGGTCACACAGTTAGTGTTAAATGTCTGAGGCAGCATTCAAACTCAGGTCCTCCTGACTCGAGGGCCATTCACTGCACCATCTAGCTGCCCCAAAATCACTTAAAATGTTTATGGGACTAAAAAATACCATTCAACTAGGGGTGGATGGGTTTAGATTAGCATGGGTAAAGGAAGTTACATCCACACCAATGAAAGCAATTAGTCTTCTACTATGGTGCTCAATCTTTTTTTATTATTAGTTGACTCTCCCTGTGTATAGATCTTTTCTCCTCAACTAGACTACGAGTTCCTTGAAGGAAAGGACCATTCTTTATAGTCAGTGCCTACACATAATTTTTCTTCACCAAATGTGTACCATTGGTTCCTGGCCAGGGCCAAAACACCATTTCCCTCTAAAATGAATAAGCTACTTTCCCCCTCCTTCTACCCCACACACATACATCAACCCCATCCCATATGACTAATATAATGAATCATGAAAGAAGCTTTTCTATTTTAACTCTGAAATTGCATTCTATTCTGCAAACTCTAATGGGATCATCCAGATGTTTTGATTTTTTTTAAATGAACTAACATTGCTACAAACATTTTATAAATAAACCAAACCACCCCTCTGGCTTCTGCACTTCTTCCAAAGTCTGGACACCAGATAGGACAAATTTTTATTTTTGGACAAGTAGAATCTGTGATCCAGTCAGACCACAAGCCTGGGATGACTTAATGCCAGTGTCTCTACTCTTTTTATTCTTTAAACCTTTTTATGCTAATGACATTACCTGATAGTCCTTTGATGGTGAGAAAATTAGATCATTGAAATCATCATGTGACATATCTGGCAGCAGTTTTTCTTCTCTCATCACCAGGTGCCAGGACAATGTCTGATTTAAAAACCAGAGGATTGGTTTGTGTAGCCTTTCACTTCTTTTTCAGTTCCCATCATTTTATCTTCTAATATTTTGGGCTATTGGGTTCTTGTGGTTATAATATAGCCAAATATTGTAGTTGGCTTGTATGGGTAGGGAGGGAGGGCAGGTGGGGAAAGGAGATGGAGTGGAGGAAGGCGGCAAGAAGCAAGACAGAGAAACAGGGAGAATTAGCAGAGAGAGAAAAGAGGAAAAAAGATAGATGAGAATAAAAAGAGTGAGTTGAAAGATAAACAGAGAAAGTGGATGGAGAAAAGAGAAATAAAAGATAGATGATCATGAAGAGAGGAGAGAGAAAATGCAGGGGAGAGGGAGAATGAAAGGAGAAGAGGAAAGAAAAGGAGAGAAGTGGAAAGAGAGAATAAGAGGAGAGAATGAGAGGAGAGGAGAGAATGAGAGGAGATAAGAGAGAAGAGAAAGAGAGGAAAGGATAGAAAGAATAAGGGGAAAGGAGGGAAGGGGAGGGGAGTGGAGAAATGTCTAGAACCATCCTTTCCTTTTCACAGGCAGTAACCCAATATTAATTTTGTGTCCTTTCTTTCCTGTGCCACCTGATCTAGCTCCTTACTCATTGTGAACCCATTTTTGAGTCTGTACAAATGTGACAATCATATTCTCTTAATTGTTATTTAGCTTTCCAGGCATGTAGGTATCATTTCTGCAACTCAACCATAAACTCCTTGAGGGAGAACCGACTCAATGGAATTCACTATTTCTTACGAGGATACTGCTTGTTGTACAGTGTCCTTTCCCCTCCCCTCCATGATTGGCTCCAAGCTCACAAATCCCATATGGGTAGTGTATGACTTTCCATAAATAGCCCAAAACACATCCTGCCATTTAGCCTGTGGGTTTTTCCCCCTCATGCTAACAGGATGGGCCCTTCTAGATCACCAACCTCTATGAAAGTATCTCCTTTGCTGATCTCTTTGTAGGGCACTGTTTACCTTCTGTGATCTATCCATACCTCGCCTAACACAGTGCTTTACACATGGAAGGAGTTTAGCAAATAAAGAAATGATGAACTTTAGAGTCTTTAGAGGTTAGTATTCCTGGAGGATCGTCTAGGTGGTCACTGAACCAGTCCTTTGTCCCACCGATATCCATAATGTAACAATCAATCAATAAGCATTTATTAAACACCTACTGTAAGTGAGGCACTTTGCTAGATACTGGTGATACAAGTACAAAGAATAAAACAATCCCATACTTTCAATGTGCCTCCAAGTTGCAGGATGAGATAAGTACATATAATGTTGCATAGAGCATAACTATAAAGGGAATAAATGCAAATATATCCAACGTAGTTAAGTACAAGGTCTATTGAGTGGGAAGGAACTAGTAGCAGAGAGGATCTAGAAAGCTTTATGCAAAAGATGGTACTTGATCTGCCTTTGAAAAGACGAGAAGTGGGGCAGAGCCAAGATGGCGGCGTAGAAGCAGCAAAATTCTGTGCACTCCCCCCATAACCACCTCAAATTCCTATAAAAATGATTCTAAACAAACTTCAGGGCTACGCAACCCACAAAGTGACAGAGAGAAACAAATCTCCCTCTAAAGGCAGCCCAGCAGGTGGACAGGAAGGGTCCACTGCAGCACCCTGGGAGAAGAGCCCCGCCCTGAGTGAGCCCGCAGTTTTAACCTCAGGACGGCCTCTGACCAGCAGCTGAGGGAGTGGACTTCAGGAGACTGGATCACAAGCAGCTGTGGCGGCTTCCAGAATTATCAACCCATAAATGCCAAAGACAAAGTGAGAGGACTTTGGAAACAGGGAGTCCAGGGATATGATCCAGCCCCTGCCCCCAGAGGGAGAAGTGGCTGAGGCACAGTGAACACTCCGTGTGGCTGCTTCAGAGCTCTTGGCCTGCAAATTGTAGGGGGAACAAGTAACCATTCTTAGGGGTAATCATTCTTGCTTTAATCTGCTTGGATCTGGATCTCTGTCTAGGGTGAAGGTCATGGGGTATGTGACCAGGTGCCAGAGCCAGTGGAGGCTTCAGAGAGGGCACCCAACTAATAGCTCCAGCAGCTGCAAAACCCCCAGCAATTTGGGACAAAGCACTCCTCTCTGGAAGCAGAGTTCTATTGTGGCAAAAAGCTCAAAAGTCAAGTAATTGAGTGGCAACATGAGCAAGCTAAGCAAGCAAAGCAAGCACAGCAATCTGACTTGAAATTCCTATTTGGGGGACAAAAAAGATCAAAGTATGAAACAGAAGGAAAACAATGAAGTCAGAACTCCTGCACCAAAAGCTTCCAAGAAAAATATGAACTGGTTACAGACCATAGAGGAGCTCAAGAAGGATTTTGAAAACCAAATAAGAGAAGTGGAGGAAAAATTGGGAAGAGAAATGAGAATGATTCAAGAAAATCATGAAAAGAGAGTCAACAACCTGAGGAAAATAACACCTTGAAAAATAAGCTAACTCAAATGGCAAAAGAGGCTCAAAAAGCCAATGAGGAGAAGAATGCCTTAAAAGGCCAAATTTGCCAGATGGAAAAAGAATATCAAAAGCTCACTGAAGAGAATCATTCCTTAAGAATTAGACTGGAGGGGGGCGGAGCCAAGATGGCGGAGTAGAAACAGCTCATCCAAGCCTCTCTGCCTCCAGATTCCCCCCAAACTATGTAAAAGGGGACTCTGAACAACTTCTGGAGCCCCAGCACCCACAGAACGACACAGAGAAGCTAACCTCCCGCTGAGGACAGCCCAGCAGCCCTGCAGGAAGGACCAGCGCAGAGGTCTGGGACCTGGCAGCGCACAGAGCGCAGGAGCCGAGCCGAGCCCAGGTCCGCATGAGCCGAGGTTTTAGCCCCAGGGTGGCAGGGCCAGCAGCCGGCTGGAGGAACCCCAGAACACTAGGAGCTGCGGCGACTCCAGAATTATCAACATAGACTTGCCTAGGACAAAGTAATAGGTTAGTGTCCTATGGACTTTGGCACTGATATTTAGGGAATGCGTCGGCTCCCTCCCCTGGGGGCTAGAAGCCTCTGAGGACAAACGCCATTTTGTAGTTTTCAGAGGCAGCACCGGCTCCCAGCCTACAAATCGTGGGGAGATCCAGCGATCAGTCTTGGGGGGTAATCGCTCTTGCTTTAACCTCCCTGGATCTGGATTGTGATCTAGGGTGGAAGTCGTGGGTGGGTTTACAGCTTGCCAGAAACGGAAGTTGCCCCCCACACGTTCGGGACGAAAATTCCTCTATCTGGCCTTAAAGCCATAGTGTGGCAACAAGCCCAAAAGTCAAGTAATTAAGTGGCAACATGCCAAGGCAAAGGAAACAGAAAAATGCAACCCTAGACTCCTATTTTGGGGGCATAGAAAGGGAAAAGGACTGTGAGGTCAGAAGTCCTGCTCCAAAAGCCCCAGGGGAAAACATGAGCGGGTTGCAGGCCATAGAGGACCTTAAGAAGGACTTTAAAAATCAAATAAGAGAAGTGGAGGAAAAATTGGAAAGAGAAATAAGAAGGATGCAGGAAAAGTATGAAATGAGGGTCAACAGCCTGACTGAGGAAAACAACACCTTAAAAAATAGACTAACTCAAATGGCAAAGGAGGCCCAAAAGGGCAATGAGGAGAAGAATGCCTTAAAAAGTCGAATTTGCCAGATGGAAAAAGAATCTCAAAAGTTCACTGAGGAGATTCATTCCTTCAGAGTTAGACTGGAGCAATGGAAGCTAGTGACTTTATGAGAAATCAAGATGCTGTTAAGCAGATCCAAACAAACGAAAGATTAGAAGGCAATGTGAAATATCTCATGGGAAAAACCACTGACCTGGAGAATAGATCCAGGAGAGACAATTTAAAAATTATTGGACTACCTGAAAGCTATGATCAAGGAAAGAACCTAGAAATCACCCTTCAAGAAATTCTCAAGGAAAACTGCCCTGATGTTTTAGATCCAGAGGGCAAAATAGAGGTTGAAAGAATCCACTGATCACCTCCTGAAAAAGATCCCAAAAAGAAAACTCCCAGAAATATTATAGCCAGGTTCCAGAATCCCCAGATCAAGGAGAAAATACTACAAGCGGCCAGGAAGAAACAATTTCAATATTGTGGAAACACAATCAGAATAGCCCAGGACCTGGCAGCTTCTACACTGAGGGATCGAAGGGCATGGAATATGATATTCCAGAGGGCAAAAGAACTGGGAATGAACCCAAGGGTCACCTACCCAGCAAAACTGAGTATTTTGTTTCAGGGGAAAATATGGTCATTCAGTGGAATAGAGGACTTTCAAGCATTCTTGAGGAAAAAACCAGAATTGAATAGAAAATTTGACATCCAGACACAGGAAGGAAGAGATGCCTGAGAAGGTAATCGGGGAAGATAGACCAAGGGGAACTTATCAAAGTTGAACTATTTTCATTCCTATATGGAAAAGCAATAACTGTGACTGATGATATCTTTCTCACTATGAAAATAATGGAAGAAGGGGGTGTGGTCATATGAATACATATGCGAATGTGTGTGTATATGGTTACAGTTATATATGGATAGAGGGCATAGGTTGAATTTGTTGGGAAGGGAGAATACTCAAGGGATGAAATTATGAGGTGAGAGAGGAAAGTGGCAAGAGGAGATGGGGAGAGACAGGGTAGGGTAAACTATCCCATGTAGAAGAAGCAAGGGGAAGTGGTTGCAAAGGAGGGGGAGAATAAGGAAGGCTAAAAAGGCAAAACCACATTCACATTGAATTTGGTTCAGGGAGAAAATGACATACATACTAAATGGGATATCTCAACCTGCAGCAGGATAGGGGGAAGGGGGATGAGAGGAGGGATGATGGATGGGAGGGCATCCTTGGGGTGAGGGGAGGTTGGAAGTACCCACTCTAGAAGAGGGACAGGATCATGTAGGGAATGGACCAGGTGGGGGGTGGGATGAGTGGGAGGGAATTATAAGCAGCCTTGTACAATATATCTACTATGATAATGTTTTGCATAGCTAGACATGTACAACATATACTGAATTACTTATCTCCCAAGAGGGAATGGGTGACAAGGGAGGAAGGAAATGGATCTGAAATTTGAGGTCATAACATTAAATGTTTCAAATATATATAAATACCATTATTAATACTCTTTTGCTTGTAATAGGGAGATAAGATGTGCAGGCATTGGGATGCAAAGACTCACCTTCCTCTAATGGAAAAGTCGATGGGGGTATGGGAGAAGGTATGGGAGAGAGCAGATTGGAGGAAGCGATATCATGTGGGACTACTATTCTGGGAGGTTGGGTAGGGGAATAATGGGGGGAAAATGATTGTAACTCAAAATTTGGCAGAAATGAATGATGTAAAACAGAAGTTAATAAAGCATTTGTTTAAAAAAAAAGAATTAGACTGGAGCAAATGGAAGCTAGTGACTTTATGAGAAATCAAGATACTATTAAACAGATCCAAACAAATGAAAAAATAGAAGACAATGTGAAATATCTCATTGGGAAAACCACTGACCTGGAAAATAGAACTAAAAGAGATAATTTTAAAATTATTGGACTACCTGAAAGCCACGATCAAAAAAAGAACTTAGAAATCATCATTCAAGAAATTCTCGGGGCGGCTACATGGCGCAGTAAGTAGAGTGCCAACTCTGGAGTCAGAAGGACCTGAGTTTGGATCCGACCTCAGATACTTAACACACACAAACAAAAACCTAGCCGTGTGGCCTTGGGCAAGTTACTTAACCCCAATTGCCCTCCAAAAAGCAAAAAAAGAAAAAAAAGAAATTCTCAAGGAAAATTACTCTGACGTTTTAGAACCAGAGGGCAAAATAGAGGTTGAAAGAATTCACTGATCACCTCTTGAAAAAGATCCCCAAAAGAAAACTCCTAGGAATATTATAGCCAGGTTCCAGAGTTCCCAGATTAAGGAGAAAATATTACAAGCAGCCAAGAAGAAACAGTTTGAAGACTGTGGAAACACAATCAGGATAACACAGGATCTGGCATCTTCTACACTGAGGGATTGAAGGGCTTGGAATATGATATTCCAGAGGCCAAAGGAGCTGGGATTTAAACCAAGAATCACCTACTCAGCAAAACTGAGTATCATATTTCAGGGGAAACTATGGTCATTCAATGAAATAGAGGACTTTCAAGCATTCTTGATGAAAAAAACTAGAGTTGAATAGAAAATTTGACATTCAGATACGAGAAACAAGAGAAGCATGGTAAACAGGGAAAAGAAATCATAAGGAACTTATCAGAGTTGAACTATTTACATTCCTACATGGAAAATGATAGTTGTAACATATGAAACTTTTCTCAATATGAGAATAATTGAAGGGAACATAAATGTATATATATAATATATATGTATACATACATATATATGTCTATATAGGAGGGTATATGGGCATAAGAATACATATGTGAATGTGTGTATATATGTGTGCAGGTATACATAGAGGGCACAGGACCAATTGAACAGGAAGGGATGATAACTAAAAGGTGAAATTGAGAAGTGAGAGAGGAATATAATGAGAGGAGATGGAGAGAGACAGAATGGGGTAAATTATCCCATATAGAAGAGGCAAAACGGTTTCAATGGAGGGGAAGAACAAAAAGGTAAAAGGGAATGAGTCAACCTTACTCTCATTGAATTTGGCTCAGGGAGGGAATGACATAAACACCAAATAGGATATCTCACCCTATAGGAGAGTAGGGAAGAAGGGGATAAGAGGGGGGATGATGGAAGGGGGACAGGTTTGTGGGGAGGGAAGTTAGAAGCACCCACTTTTGAAAACGGGCAGGATCAAAGTAGAGAATAGAACAAGTGGGGGGCGGGATATATATCCACTATAATATTTTGCATAGCTACACATGTACAACCTATATTGAATTGCTTATCTTCCCAGTAAGGGTGGGTGATGAGGGAGGAAGGGAAAGAATCTGGAATTCAAAGTTTTAAAAACAAATGTTTAAAAAAATTATTAGTAGTATTATTATTTACATGCAACTGGGAAATAAGATAGATAGGCACTGGGGTATAGAGATCCATTTTGCTGTACTGGAAAGTCGGAGGGGGAATGGGGGAAGGCATAGAAGAGAGCAGATTGGAGGAGGGGGTATACAGTAGGATCGCTATTTTGGGGTGGGGGTAGGGGAAAGACAGGGAGAAATCTTGTAACTCAAAATATTGTGGAAATGAATGATATAAACTAAAAATAAACATAAAATTAATTAAAAAATAAAGAAGAGAAGTACTCTATGAGAGAAAGGCGAGGAAGGAGTACATTTCATTTATGGAGGATGGCCAGAGCAAAAGTACAGAGATGAGAAATGGAGTGTCATGTGAATAACAGAGAGAAGACCAATTTGGCAGGATTGCAGAGTGTGGAAAGGGAAGTAAGGTCTAATGAGGTCGGGAAGATAAATTGAGGTTAGGATGTGCAGGGTGTTAAAAGTTAAACAGAGGAGTTTATATTTCATCCTAAATTCAATTTGAAGCCACTGGAATTGGCTGAGTAGGGGATTAGCAGCATCTATACTTTTGCTTGTGACTTGAACTCATGATACTTAATGAAATCTAGTCATGTATCCCATCGTTGCTTCTCACCCAAAGTTGTACCATCCATCACAGTCATAAGCCAATGGATTTTTAGGAAATTGTAGTAATAGTAGTCAATGGGGAAGTGGAGGGTGGGGGAGGTGTGTGAGGGGAGGAACCATTCCCTGACATAGTCCATGGTCTGAGAAAGTTTTAGAACCCTGACTTTAAACAATAGCCATGGGTTGGTCGATGTCAAACCACAATATCTCAGCATCAGAAGGGACTTCAGAAGCCATCTGACCCAACCAAGACCTGAATAAGAACCTTTCTACAGCGTCCTAAACAAATGACCACTCAGCCTCTACTTGAAGGCTTCCAGTAATAAGACACTTACTACTCACTATGGCAACCCATCTAATTTCTGAAACAGCACTAATTAGGAAGTTGATAATTTTTTTTCACGTTGAGCTGAAATTTATAGATCTGCTGAATCTATAAGTCCTCCACCCAGTTCTACCATATGATAATTCTTAAAATATTTTAAGACTGCTATACTATCATCCCATTCTTCCTCCCTTCTAAGTTAAACATCTCCAATTCCTTCAAGATACCTTACATATATTAAGTATCTTTGTCATGCCTGCCTCTGATGAGGTGGCCCTTCTCCTTGCCAAGACCAAGCCCTCTACATGTGCCCTTGATACCAAAACCCTCCTACCCTCTCCAACAGATTGCTCTCTCAATATCCCTGCCTTAAATCTTCCATCTACCCCATCTATCGATTCTTTTTCTGCTGTCTACAAACATGCCCAGTCTCCCCATACTTTAAAAACATTCACTATTCCCTAATATCCCCTCAGAAATTCATCCTATAATCTCTCTTTCTTCACCAAACCCCTAGAGAAAGAAATTCACATCTAGAGCCTTCACTTACTCTCCTCTCACTTCTCAGCTTGTTGTAATCTGGCTTCCAGTTGTACCACTCAATTGAATTTCCCCCTCCAGAGTTACCAATGATATCTCAATTGTGAAACCTGATGGTCTTTTCCCAGTCCTCAACCTTCTTGACCTCTCTGCAACATCTGACACTTTATCATCTTTTCCTCCTGTATACTCTTTCTTCTGTGGGTTTTTGTAACATTGCTCTTCTCTTGGGTCTCCTTCTATCTGGGTGACATCTCCTCTTCTGTCTCTTTAGCTGGATCATCATTCACATTACATCCCCTCTATTGTAGGTATACCTCTGGGCCCTCTTCTATTCTTATACTTCTTAGTTGGTAAATCCCTCAGCTCTGCTGGGCTTAATGACCATCTCTATGTAGATGATTCTCAGATCTATTTATCCATTCCTAGTATCTCTCCTGATGAGTTACCAACTGCAGACTGGATATATTAAACTAGATGTCCCAGAAACATCTCAAACTCAGTGTAACTCAGTATCTTTCCCTAAGACCCAACTCCCTTTTAAACTTCTCTCTTTTGAGGAAACCACTATCCTTGCAGTCTTCTAGATTTGCTGTTTCAGCATTATCCTGAACTCTTCACTTTCCTTCACCCTGTATATCCAATCAGTTTCAAAATCCCATGACTTCTACCTCCAAGGCATCTCTTCTTATAACTCAAATAGCCACTGCCTCAACTCTGGGCTTTTCATCTCTTACAAGGACTGTCAAAAATGCCACTTGTTTAGCTTTCCTGCCTCCAGTTTCCCATCACTCCAATCTATCCTAAAAACAGATACTTATCCTTTAAGTGCTACTCTGACCAAGGCACTCCTTAACTTTTTAAAGTTCTGTTGTGTTCCTATTTCTTTTAGTATAAAATTTAAATTCTTCTGTTTGACTTGTAAAGCCCTTTTCAACCTGGTCCCAACCTACCTTTTTAGACTTAATACCTGCTACTCCTCTTCCCACACTCTATGGTCCAGACAAATTGACATTACTTGCTATTCCCAGTGCCTAGAATGTACTTCTCCTTCTTTATGCCTCAAAGAATACCACATTTCCTTCAAGATGCAATTCAAGCTCCATTTCTGTAGCGGCAAGCACCCCAATATCCCCAGGGTGACTGCCAACACAGGTTCTTAGATCTGCTTTTCAAAAGGAAAGCAACTCAAAATGGGTTAACGAGCTTACTTTAATCAAACAAACATACATTACCTAGTTCAGGGGAAAAAGGTCAGCACCCCGAACTTCAGCGTTACAGAACTTACAGATCAGACAGGCTTCCAAACTGTCCCAACATTACATGCATCAATACCAAATCACAGTTACCAGAGAGGGAAGCATCAAAATCTGGGTTTTCAAAGCCGGGGGGCTCTCAACAACGGCTTCCCAGAGTCTCATCTAGTCAAATCACACAACACTTCTCAAAGTGAGCCCCAAAGCTAAGCCTCTCATCAGGGTTTATATAGTCTTCTCCTAGCTCAGAGATTGTAACAACCTCCTTGACCCACTGCCCAATCACAAAGTATCAAGGTATGGGCTTTCCTGAAAAACAAGCCTCCCACCACAGGCTCCAGGTGCACTTAAGCTAGGGGCAGGGAAGATCTTTAAATTTGCATTTCCATTACATTCGGCCCCAAGATCTTTCATGCCCATAGCATATACAATTTACATTTGAATTAGCACTAAACATCTCTTAGGTCACATTTTCCAGGTACATAAGAAAATCACAATATAATCTCAAAATACAATAGTCCAAGTCTTCCACTCATGGGGCAAATGTTAACTCAGTCCACTTATCAGTAAAATCAAAAAATAGTCACTCTTAACTTAATCAGTTACATCAGTTTTCAAAGTACAAGTCTTCCACTCATAGGGCAAAGTCTTGATTAACTCAATTAGTCTCTTATCTGTAACAATATCTCAAAGTACAATTAGTCACTTATTCAGTAAAGTCTTACTAAGTATGCCCATAGCATAGACAGTTTACATTTCAATTAGTACTAACCATCCCTTAAGTCATATTTTCAAGGTACATCTAAAGTTACCAAAGTGGCCACTGGGCCTTAAACACAAAATACAAAGCATTATCACATCAATTCACAAAATACAAAGCATTATCACATAAAGTTCTCTTGGGAGGAGGGGGGTGTCCTTCCCATAACACTGCTCCAGCCCCTGCTTCCAAGTCCAGAGGAGACTAAGCAACAAAACCAACAGGTTGGAGTCCTTGGGGGGTCCACGGCATTTCACCCCACCCAACTGGTCACAAGTCCATCCTCCCCCTGGGTCCCAAACTGTGGGATGCAGCAAGGAAACACATTCAGTGCCCCTGCTTTGCCTCACAGTCCTTATCTTGTCCTGTGGCTGAACTCCAAACTCCTGGGTTCCTTCTCCTCCAGCAGAAGGCAGCAGCTCCAGGCTTCTCCACAGGTCTCCATGCAGGCAGCTCACCATTCCTGCTTTCAGCTCAGTGAAGTCAGCATGCAGGTCGTTTCTCTCCTGCTCCATGGCTCCACAGAATCACAGCTACCACAACTGGGAAACAAACAATTATCCCAGCCCCCATACTTTCCTTTTACTCAGCAGATCCCATCCTCGTCGCCATTTTGTAGCGGCAAGCACCCCAATATCCCCAGGGTGACTGCCAACACAGGTTCTTAGATCTGCTTTTCAAAAGGAAAGCAACTCAAAATGGGTTAACGAGCTTACTTTAATCAAACAAACATACATTACCTAGTTCAGGGGAAAAAGGTCAGCACCCCGAACTTCAGCGTTACAGAACTTACAGATCAGACAGGCTTCCAAACTGTCCCAACATTACATGCATCAATACCAAATCACAGTTACCAGAGAGGGAAGCATCAAAATCTGGGTTTTCAAAGCCGGGGGGCTCTCAACAACGGCTTCCCAGAGTCTCATCTAGTCAAATCACACAACACTTCTCAAAGTGAGCCCCAAAGCTAAGCCTCTCATCAGGGTTTATATAGTCTTCTCCTAGCTCAGAGATTGTAACAACCTCCTTGACCCACTGCCCAATCACAAAGTATCAAGGTATGGGCTTTCCTGAAAAACAAGCCTCCCACCACAGGCTCCAGGTGCACTTAAGCTAGGGGCAGGGAAGATCTTTAAATTTGCATTTCCATTACAATTTCCTACATGAAGTCTTTATTTTCTGGTGCTACTGCCCTTTCTTATCAAACTATTTTATATTTATTTGCATATATTTGTTGAACAGGAGTTATTGTATAATCAGAATTTCCCTGAGTAGAGGTGACCAAACAGCAATCCTGACATGTACATATTTAGCCTTGGGAACAATCTTTTAAATCTGAGAAATCCAGAGATCCTGAGATCCTAGATCTAGGACTGGAAGGGACTTCAAAGGCCATCTATCCCTAACTCCCCCATTTTAAAGATTTGGAAACTGAGGCTCATGAAAGTTAAGTCCAAGGTATCATTGATAGAAAGCATCAGAAGCAAGATTTTCCACTTGTTCCACACTGCTTCTAGGTCCCTTGGTCAGAACTAACTGGCAATAAAGGGAATTTCTGCATAAGAGGGGTTGGCCACCAACATGAAAAGGGCACTCACCCCCTCTCCCAGATTGCCAGATGACATGGACCTTGCCAGAAGATGAGAGAAAGATTCAGAAATTGCATAGCAAAAGTAAATTTCAAATGCTTATTGAGTAGTCATAAAAACTGTATCATATCTAGATGTTTAAGTATCAACCTCACAGAAGAATATGACGCTTGTCATGTTATTACTGTTGCTTCTTAAATTTTTCTGTGAGTACACATTTGTGAAACTTTTGTGTTTTAAGCATTGCTTTGGTATAGAAGAAATAAACAGCCATCTTATTCCTCATCCAGTGTATATGCTGGGTATCTTTTTCTCCCCCACCAACAGTTTTGGGGAGACCCATGACCAGAGACTCTCACATGTTTTTAGTCTTAGGCCCCTTTTATAACTCTAAAAATTATTGAGGACGAGCCCCCAAAGATCTTTTATTTCTCTTGGTTATGTCTACCAATATTTACTGTAATTAGAAATTAAAATATTTCCATATAATTATGAAAGTAATTTTGATCTCACAGAACTTCTAAAAGGTCTTGGGGACCCCGAGGCATCTCCAGACCACATTTTGAGAATTGCTACCTTATACACAAGTCAAATAATAAGCTTTAAGTAAGAAAGAGTCAAGGAGTATACGAAAAAAAGACTTAATCAATCTGCCTCAGTAGAGGGGTCAGCTAGGTGGTGCAATGGATAGAGCTCCCTGTCTGGAGTCAGGAAGACCTGAGTTCAAATCTGGCATCAGACACTCACTAGCTGTGGAACCCTGCCCAAATTATTTACTCTTGTTTGCCTCAGTTTCCTCATCTGTAAAATGAGCTGGAGAAGGAAATGGCAAATCACTCCAGTATCTTTGCCAAGAAAATCCCAGATGAGGAAGAGACAGAAGAAACTTAAATAACTCAACAGAGGCAATTACGCTCCAGCACATAAATTAGTCAATCTGTGTATGAATCCAGTGGAGAGGTCTTCTTGGTGGAGAGTGAGAGGTATTACCCTATTACCCTTAGACTCAGCAGGAGTTGTGATTGTTACATTTAATAGAAATGTTAGCTATCATTATAATAATAATAATAATAATTATAATTGTATTATCTACCTAGAGAGAATATAAACTCCTTGAGGTCAGGGGCCATTCCATTTTTGTTTCTTTATTCTCTGCACCTAACTAGCACAGTGAATTGTATATCATAGACACTTAATAATGGAATAGAATAAGCATTTATATAGTGCCTACTATGTACCAGGCACTATACTAAGTGCATTACAAATATCATCTCGTTTGATCCTCAAAACTACCCTGGGAGGTAGGTGCTTTTATTATCTTCGTTTTACAGTTGAGGAAAGTGAGACAGGAAGAGGTGAAGAGACTTGCCCAGGGTCACATAGCTAGGAAGTATCTAAGGTAGGATTTTAACTCAGATTTTCCTGGATCCAGGTCCAGCCCTCTTTCTACTGCATCACCAGTTACCCCTAATAGTAAATGTTTGCTGAATTGAATTCTTACTCCAGGACCAATGGTTCTTTATGCCCTTTTGCTTTTGACATGTAGAGGACCAGATCCCCAAAGAAGTAAGCAAGGAAAGAGTATTAGGAATGAGGAATGGATCTGGTCATACACCCATCTTCTACTTCTGGTCTGACAAGATGGATTGGACAAAGCAGAATTCGAATTACCCAGAAGGCTCCTGGCTCTGACTTCTAATACATGTTCTGATTACTCAGGAAATTACTCCATTTATTAGTTTCTAAACCTTAAGTGGTGATGGCCTGCTCTTGGAAGAAATTCTAATCGAATACCTCCCATGTTTATGGTTTACTATGGTCCTCCATTTCTGTACTCTTCCTCACTTCTGACTCCAGCTTACTTTAAGGCATAGTTCAGGGGTCAACTCCTATACCAAGTCTGTCCTAATTTCCCCAATAATCAACACTTTCTCCCTCCTGACATTATTGTTTTTATTATTCTCTATACACTTTGTGTTTACCTATCTGTGCCCTAGCTGTACCTCCCCTCTAAAATGTAATATCCTTGAGGTCTGGGATATTTCTTTGACTGTATCCCCAGGGTCTGGCACAGTACCTTGCACAGAATAAGGAACAAATTGGTTGAATTTTATTTTATTGAGTTGAGTCGAATAAAATCACTAGACAAAAGTAGAGAACAGAAAGACCTATACAAATATTTGTGAATTTGGGAGACCCTCTTAAATGCCAACCTGTCAAATAGTCCGTTTTTTATATTCACAATAAGTAATAATTTAATTCCCCTGTAGTTTGCTGTGCGTAATCTCCCCTCCTTCAGTCCTGCCTTCCATGGTGCTGGATGCTCAGAATACAGGGGCAACCTGATCTTTCAGGACTGGAGGGGAGGCCTCACACCTGGGAATGCAGAGAACCAGATTGCACTTATTAATAGCCCTGAACTTTAGCTGTCAAAATCCAAATAAATTGCCTCTTCACCTGATGCAGAGGTCTCCTTGGTGGGTTGGGCTAATTCTTCAGTTCCATCACCTATTTTCTTCAGAAAGAGTTTCCTGACATCTGGGCTATATGATGGATTTCCTATACCAGAGTTAGAAACCCAGAGAATCTATAAATGGTGTCAACCCATTGTCTTAACTATCACCCAAGCAACCCCTTCCAGTCCTGAGCATCTGGAAGCTGCAGAGGCTTCCCCTAGGGCAAGGACTTGAAAGGGAATTTGCAGAGAATTATCAGAGGCCTCTAAGGCTCCATAAACTACTGAATTTCTATATGGCACCTTCTTGAGAAAAAACCCTTTCAACTTTCTGGAGTTACCTGTTTAGTTTTAAAAAAAAGGCAATGATGTTGCAATTAATCTAACAATCCTGGAAAGCAATTTGGAATGACGCTTTAAAAAAGTGAATAAAATATCCATACCTCTTAAACCAGAAATTCCACTGCAGGCTATATGGATATATAACATTGTATGATTGACTGGCTAAATGTGTTGGTTAGTTTTGCTGAGCTGATTTTTTCCCTTTCCTTTTTATTCTTTGTTATAAGGGATGGCTCATGTACTGGGCAGGAAAGGCAGAGGCATATATTCAGGAATGAAGGAAATGTTTATTAAATTATTATATTCTGGGCCAGGCCTAACTGAAGCCAGTCCAATGATTCAGGTTTGGAATTGAAATGATAATAGCTAACATTTATGAAGCACTTACTATGTGCCGAGCACTGTGATAAGTGAATTACCATTATTATCTCATTTGATCCTTAAAACAGCCCCAGAATATAGGTGCTATTGTTATCCCAGTTTTACAGACGGGGAACCAAAGACAAACAGGCTGAATGACCTGCCCACATTATACAGCTAGTAAGTGTCTGAGGCTGGATTTGATCTAAGGTCTTCCTGACTCCAGGAATGCAACAAACTCTTCATATGCTATAAAACGTAATAACAACAACTTTATAGTAAGATCTAAAAGGATACAACTCCTACTTGCTAATTCAGATAAAATACTATTGCCCTTGGCATTCGCTGCAACGATGGCAACATTGGGTCAGAAAGGTATCCTTGAAGGGCAGTGGGAATTCTGCCAAACCTCAGGAGGACCAACTCCATATAGGCTGGACTTTAAAAAAAAATCTACTCCTTTGGATTAAAAGAGGAGCAGTAATTTTTTTTTTAAAAGTCCTACTCCTCTGGACTCCTCTTCATGTGTCCAAATCCAGCCTCAGATATTTAGTTGTGTGATGCCCAGCAAGTCATTTAACCCTGTTTGCCTTAGTTCATTATCTGTAAAGTGGGTTGGAGTGGCAAACCACTGAAGCATCTTTGCCAAGAAAACTCCAAAAGTGGTCATGAAGAGTTGGCCATGACTAAAATGATGCAAGAACAACAACACTGCTTTGGACCAACCAATTCCCAAGGATAGCTTCCTTGCCTCCTTAAAAGAAAGCCACCAAAGTCTATGTAAAGAAATCTGTGCCTCCTACCCCAACCCTCCAATGGACCTTCCACCACTAAAATGACTTAAGAATAGGTCTGGTTTCAGAAAAAAAAAAAGCCTACCAGAGGCAACACTAAAGGAGAAGCTTAAGCTAGATAACAAAAATATAAAAACATAAAACAATTTACCACAGCTTCTTTAAAAGGTACGATCCAATGCAGGAACCGTTCATAATGAGTTTTCTAATATAAAGTGGCAGCAATTAAGACAAGCAGCTCTAGAAACATCAGGGCCATGGTAACAGTCTTGACATCTCCAAATCTGTCTTAAATTCCCCTCGTGGGTCAGGATCATCCGCAGTGAGTAATCTAAGAGGCCATTAGCCTCTTGCATACAATCTGTCTCAGGGTCTAAGTTCATACAGAAACTCAACTCATACCATCTCTCACTGTGTTCCCTAGATCATCAGCCAAAGCCTCTCCCTCCCTGGAAACCCCAACAGGGGATGATACCAAGATTTCCCCTTTAGACTCTTTTGTTGAGGGGCTGCTACCTTCCTTTGCAGGTACCAGATGAAGACTCCTTCTTACTTTCCTCTGTATTCTCAGGACTCCTGTCAGATCTTCTAAAGGATCTCCTTTTGTTGAGGCGAATTCACCTTGGTAAAATTCACTAGGTAAAAACGATTTCACCTTGCCCGTATACCATTAAAAAAGGAAAGTACCATTTTCCATTTGATAAATGATCCAAGACTATGAGCATGCAGTTATCAAGGGAAGAAATCATACAACAATATTTTTAAATGGTCCAAATCACTACTAATTAGAGAAACTCAAATGAGAGCAATTATGAAATTCTACCCTACTAGTGGAGTGGCAAAGATGACAAAAAAGCAAAGTGATAAATATTGAGGGGGTTATGGGAAAACAGGCACATTGATGCACTATTGGAGGACCTGTGAATGTGTACAGCCATTCTAGAAAGCAATTTGGAAGTATACGCAAAGTTACTCCAGTACAATAAATGTCCTTTGACCCAGCTATAGTACTGCTAGGTCTGCAACCAAAAGAGACAAAAGAAAGAAGAAAGTCTTTTGTGTACAAAAATATGTATAGCAGCTCTTTTTGAGGCACCCAAAAGAAAAATGGAAATTAAGAATGTGTTCAACAATTGAAGAATGACAACAAATGAAGTTGTAGCATATGAATGTGATGCGTTACTATCATGATGTAAATAGATGATTACAAAAAGACACAGAAGGATTTCTATGAATTGATGCAGAGGAAAACGAGCAGAACCAGGAAAACAATTTATACTCTTAAGTCAGCATTTTAGAACTGAACAATTTTGAAGACTTGTAAACTGATTAAGAAAAATATGAACAGAATCAGGGCAATTTATGTAATAACAACACTGTAAAAACAAACAACTTTGAAAGCTGCAAGAATGATGATTCATAAAATGATCATTCATGATTCCAAAGGACCCATGATGAAACATTACATAGAGGTGACACATTTAGGATACTAAAATAGGTCTCTCTCTCTCCCCATATGTGTGTTTATACACATATATTTGTATTGCATTATGTACATATATATGCACACAGGCATATATACATGCATATAATATATATTTACATGTGTGTACATGCGTATGTGTGTGAGGGAACTGGGGCAGCTAGATGGCACAGTGGTTAGAGTGCAGGGCCTGAAATCAGGAAGACTCATCTTCCTGAGTTCAAATTTGGCTTCAGATGCCTTACTAGATATGGCACCCTGGACAAATCACTTACCCCAGTTTGCCTCAGTTTCCTCATCTGTAAATTATCTGGAGAAGGAAATGACAAACCACTCCTTTGCCAAGAAAAACCCAAATAGGGTCACAAAGAGTCAGACACAACTGAGAATGACTGAATGGTAGTAATGTGATAACCTGAACAAGTATCAACCGCAGCAAGGATGCTAAGATGAGGGAAGAGGGCCATTAAAATCAATTTACTAGTCAGAGAAAGGTGGATAACCATGGCAATTGTGCCATACCTATATTTCAAAGATAGATGCTCCAATTGGCACAAAAAGCATTGCTGAACAGATTAGACTGTATCAGTTAATGAAGTCATACGTTCTTGAACTTACAACTATATAGCATCACATCCCCCATAACCAGATCTAGTCCCCAATCTTTGCCATTCTCATGAGAGCACCAACATGATTATTAATTTTAGTGGAAGGTATCTAATATCTCTGAGGGGCATTAGTTTACCCCCACAACACCTGTATGTGGTAAGAGGCATTATTGAAATTCCTCCCTTTATGCTGATCCCCAATACTCTTGTTTTTCCCGCCCCAGACTGCTCATCCAGACCCATGGTCACTGACCAGGAATCAAAATAAATGAAAATCTTATCTACACCATCCCTCAGGGTTCTATCACATGTCATCCATGCAGCTCCTAACTCAAGTACATTAGAAGGACTTGCCAGGACCACCTCCTCCAATCCCATCCCTCAGGGTATCCCCCATTATTGGTTAATGGCTGCTGAGGTTCAGTTGCATATATTTCTCTGATGGTAGACAGAGCCATCAGTGAACCATGTAAAAGGGCATTCCTCAAGAGCCAAGGTATGGGCCTATTGGATTAGTGGAAGAGGCAAAGCATTGGTTATGGGACTTGAGATCTTAGGCTCTGATGGAGAGAGTCTCAATCTATTTATGAAGATGACTAATGCACAAGGGAAAGGGAAAGAATAATCTTGAGTATTCCATTTCCTTTTTAAAAATTGTTTAGGGGCAGCTAGGTGGCGCAGTGAGTAGAGCGTGGGCCCTGGAGTCAGAAGGACCTGAGTTCAGATGTGGCCTCAGACACTTAACGTACACACAAAGAAACAAAAAACCTAGCCGTGTGACCTTGGGCAAGTTATTTAACCCCAATTGCCCTCCAAAAAGCAAAAAAAAAAATTGTTTAAAAAATTTTTGAGTAATAAGTTAAGATCAATCTGTCCCTCCCAATATTCACCCCCATTAAGCAATTTTTTAAAAATCCCTCAATATATATCTACACAGTAAGACAAATTTTCAGATAAATTAGTCATGTATGAAAATGTGTGTCTCTATGCATTTTGAGTGTATCACCGTTCTGGAAAGAGATGAAGGGTATGTTTTATCTTCATTCTTTTGGATTCATGATTTATCATTTTATTGATCAGAGTTACAAAGTCTTTCAATTTTTTTTCTCTATGAGTTAGTATTACTGTATAATTTATTCTGCCAGTTCTGCTTACTTTTCTTTGCATCAATTCATAAGTCTCCCCAGTTTCCTCTAAAATTATCCATTTTATAATTTCTATTATATTCATATACCCACTTTTAAAACTATTCTCCCCCCAAAGGACAGTCCTTTATATTTCCAAAAAGAAAAGGTCTCAAGGAGGTGGTGAACTATGTCAAATAATGTTTTTTATTTTTTTTTAAATTTTACTGATGCTTTTTTATAATGGCTAGCATTTACGTAATTCTTTAAGATTTACAAAGCACCATACATGTTTTTATCTTATTTGATCCTCACAACAATCTTATGATATAGGTGTTATTATTATTCCCATTTCACAGATGAGGAAACTGAAATTGAGGGAGGTTGAGTGACTTGCCCTGGGTCACACAGTTTGTAAGGGGTGGGAGGGTCATGGAGAGGAGACATAAATGCAACCTGCCTACTCTATGTATTTTAGTACTCTTACCCCCTCCCTTGATGTCCCCCATCAAGTAATCAGCTGCAGAAAGAACATTTTTTTGGAACCAATCATGCAGGAATGCCCTCTTTAGTCACCTAAAAAAAGACTTAGGGCAGTCCCTATCTGGAGCTTCTAAATGATTCAAAAGATTTTGAAAGAGTAAATCCTATGTAAATTCCCCAAATCAATGGAATTTTGCAACTAAAGGTACTCTATCCTTGTATAATTAGGTCATTCCTTTGTTAGTCATTGTTTTAATAACTCATTGGCTTACTGTCTAAACATATGCTGCAATTGCCCAAGTTCCTTAACAGCTGAGCTTTGACAAAGAGAAAAAATACAGGCTTTTTGCTTTTGGGGGGATTTTTTCAGATGATATGATGATTTGCTTAGAGAACCCTAGAGAGTGAACTAAAAATTAATTGAAACAATAACTTCAGAAGAGTAGTAGGATATAAAACAAAAAATCATTGGTCTTTCCAAATATTACAAGCAAAAACCCAGCAGGAAAAGATAGACAGCAATGTTACATTCAAAATAACCACAGAATGTATATGAATACAACTATAAAACACTCTTTATAGAAATAAGGACAAACCCAAATAGAGAGATATTAGCTGCTCATGCTTGGGCTGTGCCAATATAGTCAATATGATTATATTACCTGAGTTAATATACAGATTCAGTGCCATACTGATTAATACCAATGGGTTACTTTCTAGAACTAGAAAAATAATAACAAAATTAATCTGAAGCTTAAAAGGTCAAGATCATGGCAAGAAAATATGAAAAAAAATCAGGAAGGAAGGGGACCAAATGGAAGAATATCTCAAACTATACTGCAAAACAGAAGTCATCAAAATCGTAATTTAAAAAGAGAAAAGTTGATCAATAGAACAGATTAAGTTCATAATATCCAGAAACAAACATAGGAGGATGGCGATAAATATACCCAAGAATTCACTATTCCATAAAAATGCTAGAAAAGCTAGACAGCAGTGTGGCAGAAATTAAGTTTAGACCAGGGGTGGGTAATCTGCAGCTCTGAGGACACATGTGGCCTTCTCGGTCCTCAAGTGAGACCTTTTGACTGAATCCAAACTTCACAGAATGTATCTCCTTAATAAAAGGATTTGTTCTGTAAAACTTGAGCTCAGTCAAAGGGCCTCACCCAAGGACCTAGAAGGTCATATGTGACTTCAATGCCGAAGGTTCCCCACCCCTGGTTTAGACCAGCATCTTATACCATAAGCCACAGTAAACTTCAAAGGAAGACGAGGACTAGATAAAAGACTATATAATAAGTAAAATAGAGGTACCAAGAAGGACATACTTTTCTTAAGTATGAATAGGAAAAGAATTCTTAATCAAATAAAGGCTAGAGAGGCCCATGGGAGATAAAATGATTATACAAAATTGAAAATTTTCTGCCAAAATCCATGAAGTTTTACTTATATGGGAGAACATTAACTGGGAAAAGAATTTTTATAGCAAATCAATCAGATAAAAGTGCAATATCCAACTCCCAAGCAAGGGAATTGATTCAAATACATAAAGACAAGATTGATAAATGGTCAAAGGATGTGAAGAGGTAGTTTGTAAAAAAAAAAAAAATGAAACTGTCAACAACCATATGAAAAAAAAACCTGTGACTAACAGTAAGAGCTATACAAATGAAAACAACTCTGAAGAATTAACCAACATGGCAAGAAAAAAAAGAAAGAGAAAGAAAGGAAGGAAGGAAGGAAGGAAGAAAGAAAGAAAGAAAGAGGGGCAGCTAGGTGGTACAGTGAATAGGGAAGCAGCTCAGGAGTCAGGAGGACCTGTATTCAAATCCGGCCTTAGACATTTAACACTTACTGGCCATGTGACCTTGGGCAAGTCACTTATCCCCAATTGCCCTACCTTCCCCCCTCAAAAAAAAAGCAAAAAATAAAAATAATAAAAAAGAAAGACAGACCAATTATTGTAAGGACTGTGGAAGGTTCAGTTTATTCATATACTACTGGTAGAGCTATAAATTAGTCCATCCACCCTGGAAGGCAATTTGGAGCTCTACCTGAAAAGTCATTAAACTGTACATAAGCTTTGGCCCAGTTAAGTGGTACATCTTGAGGTCTGGATCTGCAGACAAAAAGACACAAGTTCAAATCTATCCTCAGGTATTTATTGGATGTTACCTTCTTAGCCTCAGTTTCCTCATCTGTTAAATCAGAGTAATTGTACCAACTTCCCTTGGTCATTGTGAGGCTCAAATAAGATAATATTTGTAAAGTGCTTTTTATCCTGTTTCCAATACCCCTACCCCCAAGAGAAAAAAAGAAAGAAGGAAAGGACCCATATGGACAAAAATATTTTAGCAGCACTTTTTGTTCTGGCAAAGAACTGGAAGGGGTCCCATGAATTGGGGAATGGGTTAATAAATTTCAGAACATGAATGTAAAGAATGTTATTGCACCAAAGGAAATTACGAAAGAGACAGATTCAGAGAAATCTGGGAAGAATATATCCCTATATAGAGTGAAGTGAAGAATACCAGGAAAACAATTCATATGATGATTATTATATTGTAAAGGAAAACAACTGTTGAAGACTTCACAACTTTGCAGCAAGCAATTGTGACTCTAGAAGACCGAAGATGAACAACACTTTCCACTTCTGGAGAGAAGTGGTGAGCTAGAGGTAGTTCGTGTCAAAGAACTCTGGGCCTAGAGTTAGCAAGACCTGAGTTCAAATCCTTCCTCAGATACTAGCATTTGAGACCCTGAGCAAGTCACTTAACTTCTGTTTGCCTCAGTTTCCTCAGTTGTAAAATAGGGATGACAATAACACCAACCTCACAGTGTTATTGTCAGGACCAAATGAGAAAATGTTTGTAAAAGTGCTTGGCATAATGCCTGGCTCGTGGTAAATGATCTTTAATCACGTCTTCCCTCCCAGAATGAGACGTTCATTCTCATATGACTTGCTGCAAAAATACATGCAGCAAATTTCTCTGGTAAAGGTCTGATATATAAGATATATAGAGAACTGATTCAAGTATATAAACACCAGAGTCATTCCCATGGCCAATGCATGTATTTACCTGGCAATTGGGGTTAATTGACTTGCTCAGGGTCACAGGCTATTAAGTGTTAAGTGTCTGAAGTGAGATTTGAACTCAGGTCCTCCTGACTCCAGGGGCAGTGCCCTATTCATGGCGCCCCCTAGCTGCCCCAGTGTATTTGCTTTGTTTGGCTATTGTTGTCATAAGAGAAGACCATGGAGCCATCTCTAGTCATCCTGATCTTTATCTTGCCACTGGATCCAGATGGCTCCTGAGGAGAGAGTGAGGCTAGTGACCTTGCAAAACCCTGCCTCACTTAAATCCAATTCTCTTGCAAGTCATGGCATCTTATTCCTGATGTCACAGTCCTCTTTGAGAAGGACAAGTAACAACAACAAAGGAAGACTAGTTTTTGGAAGAGTTAAGACAGTTTTGGCATGTGGGGAATGGTAGTGATACAAAAAGAATGGAACATGAATAAAACATTTAAAAATAAACAGAAGACAGTTCATAAGAGGAACAAGCAGGACAGAGTTGGAAGCAGGACTGAGCCAGACTTAATATAGACCTAAAAAAAAAAAAAGACCTGGGCTCAAGTCTCACTCCTGATACATCCTGGCTTTGTGACCCTCACCAGCTCACTTAATCCCTCAGTGCTCTAGGCAACAACTCTCTAAGAGGAAAAATTGCAGGAGGGTATTGGTAGACCATATGCCATATGACCGTATTGGTAGATGGAGTTTCCTCTGCTGAGAGTTCCCTGTATCAGTGAAATCCCAGTTCCACTCCCTAAACCCCCTACACTTTCATTTATATTGTTGTAGTCTTGCTACATTGGCTTTCTGGTTCTGCTCTCTTCACTTGTCATCTGTCCATCTACCTTCGTATACCTTCCCATGCTTCTCAATAGTCTTCATAGTCATTGTTTCTTATAGCATGGCAGCATTCATGAACTACGGGGGTGGCTAGGTGGCACAGTGAGTAGAGCGTGGGCCCTGGAGACGGAAGGACCTGAGTTCGGATCCGGACTCAGACACTTACCACACACAAACAAAAAACTAGCCGTGTGACCTTGGGCAAGTTACTTAACTCCAATTGCCCTCCAAAAAAGAAGAAAAAAAAACATTCATGAACTACAATTTGCTTAACCATTCCAAATCAATGGAAATTTACTTTGTTTCCAGATAGCTGCTACTACAAAAAGTTCTACTATGAATATTTTGATTTATATGAGTCCCTTTCTTTTTATCATTGACTTCCATGAGGTATATGCCTGTCAGTGAGATCTCTACTGAAATTCTTTCCTAATTCCTCTTAATTCTAATGTTTCACCTCTGTTGATTACTTCCTATTTTTCCTGTATATAACTTGTTTGCATATAGTTGTTTGCAGGCTTGTTTACATCATTAGATTGTGAGCTCCTTTAGGACAAGGTCAGTACCTGGCATATAGTAAGCAAGTAATAAATGACAATTGGCTGATGGACTGGGTCAAAGTGTATGGCCATTTTTGTCACTTTCTTAGTATAATTCCAAATTGCTTTCTAAAATGGTTATGGGGAAGAGTTTTTCAAATGGGGAGAAGAACAAAGACATGGAGTTGGGAATGAATATGTTCTGTCTGAGTACTGATCTAGAGAGATTTCAGGCTGGGGTGGGGGGGAAGAAGATAAAATTACATTGAGAGAATGAGAGCTGACTATGTTGTGGTCAAGTGCCTTGAAAGCCCAGCTGAAATTTCCCTTTAGGCAAAGAGGAATCATTGGAGGTATTTAACAGGGCAGTAACTAGATGAAAGGGATGCCTTATAGGATGGATTGTGTAGGGAGAAAAACAGGACCTAGAGAGACCACTTAGAAGGCTACTACAGTAATGCAAGCTGGAGGCTATGAAGGCCTGGGCTGGTCTGAGAGTAGTGAAATGGAAATGTTAGAGGTGGATCAAGGGAAACATTTCAAAGCAAAAATTGGCAGGCCTTAGAGACCGAATTGATTCAGGTGATGGAGGAGTCAAAGGTGAATTTGAGGCGTCAAGCTTAGGTGACTAGAATAATGGGAGTATCATTGACAAGATTTGTGTGTTTTTTGTTTTTTTTTTAAAAGCCCACATCTTTTTTTTTTAATAATCCATTGTCTTTATTAACAATACATTTGGAATCCTGAAAGACCAGACTGTTATTTCATAAAGCAATATTAATTTTTTGTTCTCTATGAGAAAAATACTTTTGCATAAATAACTTAAACAAGAAAATAAATATGTAACTTATTCTTTAAAAACAATTACTTTCATTCCTGCGTCAGGGTCCCACGTGGAGGGACTGCAAATGCAAGCTACCAGACCTGCAGGCTTTCACATTGAATACACTTAAAAAAAAACCACATACATACACATACAAACACACAACAAAACATTTTTTAAAAAATTATACAGAAAGAAGTGTCTGAAAATGTTACGCCAAAAGATTTTTGGATTGTAGTTATTCCATTTTGTGGGTCTCCAGCATATGTACAGCAGTTGCATTTTTTGTTTGTTTTTGCTTTCCAATAATAATCTTTTAATGAAAAGAACATCAACACATGTATGCATGGCGCTAAGCTATTTTCAGGATAGGAATGTGCCAGTGATCTACATGTGCATGGACCAGGCCTTTGGACTGGCCCTTCTTTTACTTTAAACCAACACTGGCCTCTGTCAAGAAGGTACTGCGGGGAGGAAGAGGGCTGGATCACAAGAGAACTTTGCAGAGGTTACCATAAGAAAGTGTCAGGTCAGGAATAAAACTGTCCTTTTGGGAAGGAGGACCACAGTTTCTCCTGTTGCTTTCCCCCAAACACCCTCACTCCGGGCTTGCTCTAGAAAACCTAATACTGTTATTACTCCACTGCTCCCATTTTGTGTTGGGAGTTAGCCCATTTCCTCGCCCTGCCGACAATTCAGTGGTGGCTGAAAATGAAAGTTCACAAGCTTTGCAAACTATATTAACTCTGCAACCAACCCCTAAGGGGGAAGAATTTGCTTACAACTGAACCGGAAAGCCCGGCTGTGAAAGATACCATCTGTCTACCCTCCTTGAACATTAGTGAATACAACTAGGTTTTGATAGGAGGGCGAGGGGATCTCTGAGCTCAAATTCAAGTTGGCTGTGTCCTTCGAGATCATCTGGTCCAATTTGCCCCGCTTCCTTTTTGACAACCTGATGTGACTTACACCTTAAAGTCTTTCCAGTGGAATTGGGACCATGAGACAATGGAGGACTAATCTCATGCCACTTTCTTTTCTCATCGGTAGTCATAAATATTACTGAAGGTTGCGAAGCCCAGAGCTTAACATACCCTTTATTCGGTCCTAAGCGCTCTCTTTTAACCCCTGGAGTATGAGCAAGTTGGTGGAAGGGATGGGGTAGTGAAGAAAGTCTCCGCTAGGAACTCCTGTGGTAGTGGGGGCGGGGGTTGGGGGAGGGCTGGGAGCGTCTCGATTGCTGTAGATTTTACCTGCCCAGCTCTCTTGGTCCCAGAGAGAGAAGGGACCCACCTGCCTATTCAAAGGCTGGCAGGAGGCCCCCTCCCCTCCCCGTGGCTACTCCACGCTGCTCCGTCCCCTCCCAGTTGCCCATGGCCTGGCTATCAGTCTACCCTAGCCTCTGCGCTAGAAGGTTCAGGCTTCGGGATTTGGGGACACAGACCCTACCCTGCGCTTCAGGCAAGAAAACAAAACAAAACAAAGAAACAGACAGAGACCCAGACGCCATAGGAGGGTGATATTGGCTCTGGCACGTCTCGGAGGGAGAAGCGGCCTGGGGCAGGGTCTAGGGGCTCCCTAGTAGGCATTCTCCAACTCTGGTTGTTTGGACTTGCCGCTTCGGATCCGGGACAGCCGCGGTTTCTTGTTCTTTGGGGGCCGAGCGGCCTCCTTGCCGAAGTCCTTGAGCTCCGACTGATTGTGGAAACGCGTGTAGCGCTTGCATTTGCAGGAGGCCACAACACGGATCTTGTGAGTCCGGGCCTCCTCGCCTCCCGGGCACAACAGCTGGATGCGCTGCGTGCGGTAGCGGTCGGGGATGCAGCGGTAGTCCGGAGCGCTCTGGCGCCACAACCATTTGCGCCCAATGGCATTGGGCTGCAGGTGCGCTGGCCCGCACTGGCCGGAGCACACCAGCTCAGTGACAGGCTTGGCGCTGCGACAGGGCCCATCGGTGATATAGCGAGTGAAGTGCAGCTCCCGGCAGCTGTAATCCGAGGCGTCTGGGGGGGACAAGAGGAAGGAAGATGCTAGTGACCAGAGAGAAGGGTGGGATCTGGGCTAGAAGCTCCCATGACCTCTCCAGGTCTAGCCAGCTGTCTTAGACTGTATGCACCAAGCTCTGCCCCCTCCCCCACTCCCATCCCAACCCCTAGCAGCCTTTTCCTCAAGCCAAGTCACATTCTTTCCTTTCGCGGGTCAAAGGATGCCCTGCACTTCCACCTGTGTATATCCTGGAAAAGGGGCAGCTTAGGTGGGGCAGTGGGTAAAGGTCTGGTCCTGGAATCAGGGAGAGCTGAGTTTAAATTCGGCCTCAGACACTTGACAATTACTAGCTGTGTGACCCTGGGCATATCACTTGATCCCGATTGCCTCGAAGGAAAAAAAGAAAAAAAGAAAAGGAAAGTCCTGGAAGCAAACCACTTCGTGTCACTCAAACCAGCTAGTGACACCTGTCTCACCCACCTTGGCTTAGAAAATTTTCTGGGCTCACCGAGCCCCTCTTGCCTGATTCTGGCCTGCTCCCAAATATTCCTTCCCCTAAATCCTGAGTAGATTTAACTTGACAGTCTGTCCTGTCAGACAGAGAAGGGATGTGGAAGGATTATCAAGGACAGAGTTCTAGCACTGGTTTTGTCCAGCAGATGTGGGAACCATTTCACTAGAAAAAAGAGAGGACTTAAATGTTGACTGTGGTGTGTGATGAGCACTCCCCCTCCCCAGTTAAGTTAGGCTGCTTCTCCCACCTTTAAAGGCGCCAAAATGCCTCTCTTTCTTTACAGGTAGTTACAGATCAAGGCAGAGAGAATCCAGCCTTGTTTATTCTGTCCTGAAAGTCTCTCAGGAAACCAAGACAGGGAAAGGAAATCATTATGGGCACTAGAACCAACTGGACCCTTGCACAGGAGCAAGGCTGGATACAGGTCTTGATGGTTGTGGCAGTGGGGACTGAAAGTAATGGAAAGGAATGGAGCTTTAGGAACAATCTAGGTCCTGTGGATAAACTTGGTAGGGAAGCAGGGGAGAGCTTTCTATGACCCCTGGGAGAAACACTCAGGTTTCAAGTCCCAGGGTTGAATGAAGAACTCACTGCATTCTTTCCAAGTGTGGACATCTTGGTGGCATAGCAGACAAAATATGCTTCAGACACTTTCTAGCTGTCAAACAATCTATGTTCAAGAAAGAGGTATTAATAGTACCTATCTCATTTCAAGGCTGAAATTAGGTAAAGTGCCTTAAAAAATAACAAGCTAAAATCAGGAAAGGGAGCTGAGCTCTGACTAAAAACCTGTCAGTGATTGATACAGTGGAGTCAAGAAGATAAGGGTGCAAATTTCTCCATGGAAGCTTGTTTCCCAAGTGACCTTGAGCAAATCACCTAACCTCTCTGGGCCTCAGTTTCCTCATCTGTAAAATGAGGGGGCTGGGCTAGATGGCTTGTGAAGTCCCTTCTAGCTCTGGATCCATGATCTTCAGGTCCCTAGTAGCAATTTGAGCCTTACAAAAAAAAAAGGCTGAGTCCCAGAGGAAGCTGGGTTGGTGATGCTTTCTCTGTGGGGTAGCCATAACTCTTGTCTCTGGGCTGAGTCCTGAATTCTTCCAAACAAAGGGCAGCTGAACTGACTGCTGAGAGAGACTGGGGGGGCGGGGGAAGTGATGAAACATGGTCCCCAGGACTGAAAGCATGAGGGAAAAAGAAAGCCTTCCCCAAAGCTATTCCAGAGACCCAGAGGCACTGAGCCAAAGAGGGGACCTGTGGGCAGCAGTGTTAGCTTTGGCTCCAGCATGCTTTTATTTGGTTTCCCTCACCAGCTTGCACTCCTAGTTAAGAGTTGGGGTTGCAGAGTGTGGGGGTGGCCTATGTTTGCCTGGGGAAAGAGGCTTCTAGGGCTAAGAATAGTGCTGCCCAGTTTAGGCACTTCCTCTGTAGAGAAAGTGACGGTATTTTGAGTGGTAGGATCTCAGGGCAAGTGTGTTTACTCATATAAACCCAGAGGCTCCTCCCCCACAAAACCTTAGACTTGTAAAATCTGTAAAATGGGTATAATGACATCTATAGCACTTACCTCACAGGATTGTGGTGATGATGAATATAAAACATTTTCTAAGCACACTAAAAATGGCAGTTACTATTATTCCCAAAAGGTCCTTTAGGAGTAGGTACTATATTGGGCAGAATTCAGGAATCAGCTCCTACCTCAGTCTATAGACTCCTCAAGAGCTAGGACTATCTTCCTGTTCATGTTTGTCTTCTGCCCAGGGGAGATGAGGTCCAGAAAAATTCCCTCCTCTGGGTTCTCCTTTCCTGTAGACCTCTTTGAATAACCTAGATGGATTCCCTTATCACAAACACACGTGGTAGAGCAACTCCTGGCAAGCCCTTCTCTTCCACAGTGTGATGGTGGGTTTGTCTGTGGCTGACTTCACAGGGCCTTTATAGCCCCAGTCTTTCTTGTATCTTACTGCTAGCCTAAGAATCTCTCAAGTAAGATTTCCCTCTGACTTTGTAGCCCCAGATTAGGTTTGAGAATTTGTTAAACAGAACACAAGCCAATATGCCTGATGCCCACTGCAGATGCTGCTAAAAACATCTTCATGCTGTGGGGGAACAGAGAAGTCGGGAAGCAGGACAAAAAGAAAGCCCCCTTCAAATGCGAAGGGTTACTCTTCTGACCTTGCTATGCAAAATCTGAAATTCTCCCTTAGTGCGGGATTTAGGGATGGATCCAGGTGCTCCCTCCATTCTCTCCTCCTCTATCACCAACTACTGAGCCAGATTTTTAAGGTACACTTTTCCTTTGCAAACTCTGCTGGTAAGGAATCAGTTGTGTTTCTTTGTTTGTTTTTGCCCTGATCCTTACACTCCTTTGGTCTCTTTCTCTGCTTCTCAGAAGCTGAGTCTCTAGCTCCCGTACTTTGCTCAAATTGTTGCAAGGTATAATGGGAGAAAAAAAAAACCTAACCCTCTAAATTTGGAATCAGAGAACCTGCTATTTACTACTTGTGTAACCTTGGGCAAGTTACTTCACATCTCTGGGCCTTGGTTTCCTCATATATAAAACGAGGAGGTTGGACTGGGTGGCCTCTGTGGCTCCTTCCAGGTCTTAAGTTCCTATCACCATTTATATTCCCTTTACATCATCCCCACCACCAGCTGTGAAGCACATCTGTCACAGTTGCTGTGTCCTGGGGTGACAAGTCGTGCTCTGTCTCATACTGCAGGGGCCAAATTGTGATGCTGCAGGTAGCTTTCCCTGGAGCACTTAGTGGGTCTAAAAGAGAGAGCTGTCTCCCCTATTTTTAAAAAGTTCTATAAAAAAAGGGAATGTGACAGCTTCTGCAGTTACCAGACCACCCAGGGGCAGTGGGTTGGGGGGTAGCAGAGCTATGGCACCACTCTCTTGGTTAGGCAGAGCTGGGCATTCCCTAGTGATGGGAAGGATTATTTTCCCAATATCAGTAATGGCTCTGAAACCCTACTGATTATAAATTAGCATCCACAGATAGGGGCCCTCATATAGGACAATCCTCTCACCCTTCCTATCTTTGGTCATTGTACTTTGAATACCTTTGGGCTCCAAGGGGTGGTGTGGGTATCTCCCTCCATTCTCCGCCCGGTTCATCGTCTTGTTACTGTTGTTCGACAGGTCAGGCGGAGGCTCGGGCTGCTCACTGAGCTCAGGGATGATTTCGGTGGCATCATTCTTGAAGGCCTGCCACCCTTGCACAGAGTGGAAAGCAACCTGGACCAGCAAGCACAGCAGGCAGAGAACTAGAGGGAACCTCATGGTGCCAACTGGGGTGGGGGCAACCAAACCTTCAGCACTCACGGACTCCAGTCCCTCTCTCAGCACTTTCTCCTTTTTTAAATCCCCCCTTGCTGCTTCACCAGCCAATGGGGACACAGACAGAGAAGGGCCAGCCCCACATTTCACTTGGGGGAGGGGTGGTAGGAAACTGAGAGGGAAGGCAAAGGGGTGTGTTCAGAGCCAACCCACCCCGCCACTTTTCTCCCCAAGCTCTCCAAACTTCCAAATAGCTCTAGCCTCTTTCCAGGTGACTTGGAATGCCTGAGTGCATGGACTGCAGATCTGCAAAGAAGAGGGGTCATTTTCAGCACCTAGTCCTTGAAAACAGTCATTTCTTGGTTATTCAAAAGCTGCTTCATGACTGATGACCTCCCTGGACCTCTTCATACTTCTCAAAACAAACTGGAGCCCACTTTAACAAGCAAACTTCCCAGTCTCCTTGAGGAAGATTTGGGCTCAGGCAGTCTCTCTTTCCCAGTGTGTGTAAGCTCAGAGAGCTGTCATCAGCAAATCCAAATGACTTATGGAGTGTGTATCTGCCCCCTGTGTACATGTAACTTGTTATTCCCTTTGAAATAAGAGAAAAAAGCACTCGATAATATCAGCCAGAAGCCCTGAAAACTTGGGACTTTAAAACAGTTAGGAAACCTTGAATTCAAATCCTGCCTCAGACACTTCCTAGCTCTGTGACTTCTCATCTGTAAAATGAGTAGAATAATAGCACCTACTATACAGGGTTCTTGACTTAACTTGTGAGTGTATAAGCCTTAAAGTGCTTTGTATAACATAAATGCTAGTTATTGGTGTTATTACCCCAGAGCTAGTGGGGAGTCCTTAGTTCAAAGCATTTCTCTATCTTCATCAGGGAGGCATAAAGAAATTACAGGGCATAAGTGACTCCTCTCCAGAATGAGAGGTGATGTCTCAGAGATGTTCCTGGTTTTCATCTAGAGCAGTCTGGTAAAACCTATGCATCCATTCTCAGAATGGTGTTTTTAAATATACAAAATAAAATGCATGAGATTACAAAGAAATCCAATTGTGCTCAAATATAGTTATTAAAATATTTTAGAAAACCTATAAGTTCGTAGCTCCCCCTCCCCACCCAGGCCCATGGACCCCAGGTTAAGACCCCCATATTTATAAACTTTGACGTGAGGTCCAAGCCACGGATGGTAGTTCTTGGACGGCTCAGACTACTTCCATGAGTAGGAAGCAGTTTGCCCAGGCAGGAAAAGAGTTGGATTTGGAATCAGAGTTGGATTCAAATTCCAAAACCACTGTTACTACATGTGACCTCTCCAAGCCTCAGTTTCCTTATCTGTAAAATTACAAAGGCAACCTCCAAACTTTTTTCCAGTTCTGAGTCTGATCCTATGATTTCCCCACACAACCAGTGCCTCAGAGAATGAAATGCCTTTCCAGACTAGAAAAATCCACATAATCAAAACTGGCATTTATGTTATCATTCTAAGGTTTGCAAAATGTGTTACATTTGTTATTTTTGTTGGCACTTAACAACCATGGAATAGGTTTAGTTATCATTCCATTTCATAGATGAGGAAACTGAGGTATTTAATCAACTTCCCCAGGTCACACAGCCAGTTAAGTCTGAGGTCAGCTTTAAACTAAAGTTATTCCAACTCCCTAGGAAGTCAAATGCAAATAATTCCAGAAAGTTTTGTTTTCATACCACATTTTCTAAAGGAGAGAAGGAAATAAGTCCATTTACTCAGCTAGGACATGACTAACATTTTCTATTGACAAGATTTTTTTCTCAGTCTCCCCTTCCTGTCCAGGCTCTTTCTTCTCATTTCCATGTCATTGTATACCTGCGGCTGATCCATTTCCCTTAGCTCCTCCTCCAGGCTGAACCACCTCCACCCCCACCCCCACTCCCCCCAATGAAGAATGAGCTTGTAACTGAATGTTGAAGCATCAGAAGGGTTGGGAACAGAGAAGATGGTTTCAGACTGCTCCCTTCCTCCCAAGGCAGAGAATCTCATGGAGTGTGGCATGCAGGACATTTACTTGGGGAGTGTGTGTATAGCTTCCCGCCCCAGCCCAAATTCATCCGTTGCATCCTTTGCCACCTGCCTCAACTTGCAAAGTCTGTTGGTCCGACATGCCCTCTGCCTCTGACTTTCCTTCTCCAGATCAATCACTTAAGGTGCTTGAATGCTGCTTCCCTGACAGTTTTACAAGACAGACAGAAGCCCCCTCAGGAAGGAATCTCTCTCATACCTGTTTCCCAAGTTAATTTCCTGCAGGGAAGGTGAAAACAGCTGTTGCTATTATTGGGGGAAGGGAAAGGAAAGATATATCTTTCCCTGGTAGAGAAGCCTTACAGAGTCTGCCCTGCCCTTACTCCCACTGCTCTTTACCCATGACTCCTGAATGGAAACGGAGCTCACCAGACAGTGAGGATCTGGACTCGAATTCCACCTCTCTCCTCCTTCTGTGTTTTTGTACAGACTGGGTGACTTCTCTGTGCCTCAGTTTGTCATTTATGAAAAGGGAAAGATTGAACTAGATTATGATTTTTATAATAATAGCTGGCATTTATACATTACCTCATATTTTAAATTCTACCAGAACTTTACTTGTTTGGATTGAGAAACCATCTTTTGTGAAAATGTAAGTGGCCCCAGGAAGGGAAAAATATTAAGCCATTGAACATCATTACTAAAATCTTACTGTGAATTAATTTTTAAAGATCTAGTATTGGAATAAATATTCTCTCTCCATATATACAATATATGTATATATATGTATGTATGTATATGTATATGTGTGTATAGTGCTACTCACTATATAAATATAGAGAGATAAAATGCTTTCAGATTTGCAAAGCAAATTTGCAAAAAATATATATGTGTATATACGTATGTGTGTGTGTGTGTGTGTGTATATATATGTGTATATATATAAATATATATGGGAAAGAGAAAGTGAGAGAGAGAGAGAGAGAATCATTTGATCATCACATCAACCTAGGAAGGTGGTGCTTTTATTATTCCCATTTTGCAGATGAGGAAACTGAGCCTGAAAGCAGCTAAGTGACTTGCCCAGACATAGCTAATAATTGGCTGAGGTAGGTAGGATCTGAACTCAAGTCTTACTGATTCCAAGTACATCACTCTATTTACCACATTATCCAGTGGCCACTGGGTGCCATTAGATGATATGTGAATTCCCTTCCAACTCTGAGTTCCTACAAAGCACCTTCAGCCTTCCTTACCTTTGCCCCAGGATTGTGATCCTGTTAACCCTATCAGGTACAAAATAACTTCAATATTTTGAGATATATGTTTAAATTTTTTTAATTTTAAATTTTAAATCCTTACTACGCTCCCCACGTCCACTTGTCTAGGATAGAAAGGATAAGTGCCCAGAGTCCTCCCTACCTTAGCTTCTACCAAATGGGCATTGGAGGCCAAGGAAAGTTATCACTTGAACACTCCTGCCACCTTGTGGGAAAAGGAGACCAACAAAGTCTCTAGATAAGGGTGTCAGAGCTACACAGATATGGTAAGATGTTATTTTTTTGTCCTACTGGATAATGGTCAACTACTACCTTCCTTCCAATGGAACTGAGGGAAAATCTGGGGGTTGGAAGGTAGGATCACCCTTTCATGTAGCTATAAAAGCCAACCCCGTATACTGAAGGCCCTGGTTTTGACCTTCTCCTCCTATATACCTCTCATATTTGAATGAGAATCTACTATGAATCTAATATTAGAGGTTCATTTGTTTGGATTAATTAATTACCTTCAATGAAAAATGCAAGTAACCATAGGAAGCACAAAATATTAAGTCATTGAAAGTGACTTTAAAAAAAGAAACATTTATTCATTTAGTAATCAACAGCATGTGTTAAAAAAAATAAAAACATCGAACCTTTTCTTGAAAGTATAAACACTTTCCACAGAACAGAAACTGAAATAACCCGTTATACAATTAGTCACAAACACAGTTCTAGTGGGTTTTTAAAAATTCATATTTAAGTGTGAATTGATTTTTTAAAGTAACTAATTTTAAAGATTTAATTAATTTTTAAATGGACTAATCTTTAAATATTGAGTATTGGATCCCTTCTAGAATTCCTACGACTCTGTGGACTACAAACTACTAGTTTGGCATAATTATAAGCAGGATTTGACTGGAAAAGTCTAGGGGAGCAGTTAGAGTATACAACGGCTAGATGCTAAAGGAATACACTGGGGATCTTGCTAAAATTTGTATTGTAATTAGATGGCACAGTGTACAAAGGGCTGGGCTTGGAGTCAGAAGGATCCGAGTTCAAATCCAGCCTCAGACATTTACTAGCTCTGTGACCCTGAGCAAGTCACTTAACCTACTTACCTCACTTTCCTCAACTATAAAATGGGGGTCATAATAGCACCTAATTCTCAGGGTCAAAAAAGAGGATCAAATGAAATAAAATATACAAAGTGTTTCACAAACCTTAAAGTGCTATATAAATGTTAGCTATTCTTATTATATACTATTATTTATACAATTATTATTACTATTCTTGTTATTGTTGATATTTCTCTCGGTCAGCCTCTAAAGAACTAGATCTCAAAGTCGGGTTCTACTTCCCCAGAGTCCCATCTCTGAAGATGCTGTGGGTTTCCTTCTGTAACATGGGGTGCTTCTAGGTGAGCACATGGAGTCTCAGAGCAGAAGTGGGGTACATTGGTCAGAGTATCTGCTGAGACCTTTCCCTACCTCAGTCTTACTTTGGTTATACACATAAGAAAATCTTAAATCTCTATGTAGTGTGCCTAGATTTTTAGTTTCCCCACATAACATAATCATGATCATAGGTCTAGAGATAGAAGAGATCTTAGACATCATCTAGTGTCCAGGGCTATTTAAACTTTTTCCACTCATGACACCTTCAGTACTTCTAAAACTATGGGTCCCGATGCCATACAGATCCACAATTTAAGAAGCTCCCCCATGGGGACGGCTAGGTGGCACAGTGAGTAGAGCGTCAGCCCTGGAGTCAGAAGGACCTGAGTTCGCATCTGGCCTCAGACACTTAACGCACACACGAATAAAAAAAAAGCAAAAAACCTAGCCGTGTAGCCTTGGGCAAGTTACAACTCAATTGCCCTCAAAGAAGAAGAAGAAGCTCCCCCACTCACATCATTTTAAATTGAAGTGTGAATTTAACAGAGGAAGTCCCTGAACAATCGATCTTCTCCCAGCCCAGCTGATCGGTTTGATCTTACAGTTACAGACCATAAGAGGCAATTACTATTATTATTATAACAATACCAATAATAACATTTATATGTTCTATTAAGGTTTGCAAAGCACTTTACAAATATGCAAAGACAATGAGATATTAAATTCTTAAATAAAAAGTAAATAAGCTTTCACACTTTGTTATTCCTATACAAGGTGGAAAGAAGTTTTGCAATCAAACTTTATGGAATTCGAGGACAGATGGCCATTGGGGGCCCCCTACTGGCCATTTAAAAATCAAGATACTCTCAAGGGGAATCATCACAATCATCTGGGCAGGAGATATTTCTGAGTTGGGTTGTTGTTGGTCAGTCATTTTTCAGTCTTATCTGACTCTTCATGATCCCATTTGGGGTTTTCTTGGATCCCGGAGTGGTTTGCCATTTCCTTCTCCAGCTCATTTTACAGATGAAGAACTGAGGCAAACAGAATTAAGTGATTTGCCCAGAGTCATACAGCTAATATGAGACATAGGTATGAGGTCAAATTTGAACTCAGGTCTTCCTGACTCCAGACCTGATGTTCTGTCCACTGCAAAACTTCGCTGTCCCTCTTGAGTAGGATGCACTCAGGCAATTAAGAAAGGAGTCAGATGTGGAAAAAGACCCTGGCTATAGAGAAGGAATCATTCCTGGACTCTTGGTGAAAGGGCATTTCTCTCTTTTCCTGTCTTCTCCCTTTACCTGGATCCTCACTTTACCAACCCCATTGTCCATGGCATCTGGCTGCAGAACTACTTGTTCAGTAGAAGACAGCACACCCAAAAAGGACCTGGTCCAGTGAGTCAAGGCACAATAATAACAATTACTATTTATAAGGCACATAAGCATCAGGCACTATGCAAAGCACACTTTTCAATTGTTATTTTCTTTGCTCCTCATAAAACCCTGAGAGGTAGGTTCGGTTATTATTCCTACTTTATAAATGAGGAAACTGAAGCAAACACTTAAGTGGCCTGCCTTATGTCTAAGTCTAGATTTAAACTCAGGTCTTCCTGAGTCTAGACCTGGCACTCTTTCCACTGCACCATTTAGCTGCCATAGGACTGGAGGTACCTTGTGAAGAAAGAGAATTAGCTCTGATCATTGAGAGCTGAGCCCCAGTGTAACAGGTACAAGGAGCCTAGGTGAGTGACCTACCTGGCAGAGAGAGGGACAGCATCAGGATGCCACATGAAGGGGAAGATTGTCGAGGACTGCTATGCTAGAGGTGGAAGTTGCTTAGGCTGCATGTGTTCCCTCAATATGTGCCCCTTCACTGGTGTATGCCTATGCTTCCCACAGATGCTGTGTGCATTTGTGACAGAGTGCTCGTTAGTTTTATTGGGGGGGGAGCATGTTTTATAGCTAATTTTCTTTATAGTGTGGTCTCAAAAAAAATCTTGCTATGAGCTAATTGTGTCCTCTGGCTAACTATTAAATGTAAATGCTTTAATGGGGGCTCATAAGCCATAGTTTTAGTAGTATGGACCCAGAGTGTACCTTGAACCTGGGAAAGTCATCCCCCAAAGGACCAGACTTCTGTGAGTTGGAGAGTGGGGAGACAGAGGGAGTGCTACTTGCATAGGAGGAAACTGAGGTCCTAAGAGGTTGTAGTTTACTCAGTGTCACATAAATACATCAAGGTTATATGTATGCTGGTCTGAATGCAGGTACTGAATTCTAGTAATGACAATAGCAGTCATAAATACAATGACTCCCCAGGGCGTCAATGATCAGAATGAGGAAAATGAGGTGTATCAAGATGTAGAGGCTGAGGAAGAGCAGATTGCAGCTAAGGGAAAACCTATCCTTTTATGAACTGTTTCTGTCTCTGTTTCTATCTCTATTTCTCTGTCTGTCTACCTGTCTGTGTCTCTGTCTCTATCTCTGTGTCTCTGTCACTGTCTGTCTCTGTGTCTGTGTCTTTGTCTTTGTTCCTCTATCTTTGTCTGTCTGTCTGCCTGTCTGTCTCTATATCTGTCTGTGTCTATCTCTCTGTCACTCTCTCAATCTGTTTCTGTCTGTCTGCCTCTATCTCTCTGTCTTTGTATATCTGTGAGCCTATATGTCTGTTTCTCTGTCTCTGTCTTTCTGTCTGCCAATATCTCTGTCTTTGTGTCTCTATCTCTCTCTGTGTCTCTGTCTCTGTCTCTCTCTCATCCCTCCATTATTCTTCATGCCTAGAATCATTCCATTACCTTCTACCCTTAGGCTGGTTGATTGAGGAGAAGGGGAATGAGCACCCCTGCAAAATATTTAGAGAGCAATAGGTTTGACAAGAGTTGAGATAGCAAGACACTGGGTGTCCTAATGGATCACAAGTTTGCTGGCAATCCCCAGGAGAAAAAGTGATTCCAGGGTGTGTGACAGCCACTTTGCTTGCCTGGGCCTCAGTTGCACTAGATGACCTCTGAGGTTCTTTTCAGTTCTAGATCTTTGATACTATAGTCACACAAATAATCATGACAGACCCAGGTCTTTCCTCTAAAACCAATCCAACTTTTTTTTTTTTAACCTCACCATACCAGGGAACAGAGTACAGAGAAGTGTGAAAGACAGGAGAGAATGGACCCAAAGTGTGATTTTCTTACAAGACATTTTTGCAAATCAAACTTCCAATAATACACCTTTCCCTTTTTCACCCCTAAACTTTTTGTGTGTCATGGACCCCTCGAGCACAGTCTGGTAAAACCTATGGACCTCTTCTTAGAATAATGTTTTGAAATGTGTATAAAATAAAATATATATTTATTACAAAGGAAATACATTCTATTGAAATAGTTATCCACTTAAAAACAACAAGAACAAGCTCACAGACCCCAAGTTTAGAACCCCTGCTTTTAAAAAGGACTGTATAACTTGACTGCACTTGACCATGGACAGAGCAATGCTTCCTGGGGAAGTCCCTTGGTAGTAGACTCACAGACCAACATTGCCTCCTGGTGGAATGAATTAACATTACCCAGAAGTATAGCTCAGGTAAGGCAAAAGAAGGAACTCAATCACGTGTCTAGGGCCAGCTCAACCCCAGATCGTGAAGCTGACCGAGTCTGTCTGCCGACAAACCCACCGTCTTTTTTCCTACCTATGTCTCTCTTTTCAGGGTCCCCTGAGCCTTACCATACTTCTCAGAGCTTTTTTCTCTTTGAGCTAATGTCGGTGTTGATTATTTACTGAGCAGGTTGTAGGGAAACCCTGTCCTTTTGTGAACTCTCTGTCTCTGTCTCTATCTCTCTGTTTCTGCCTGTCTATAAAAGGAACTCAGTAGAATGTTAGCTTTTTGAAGGCAGAGCCCATATTTCATTTTTGTTTTTGAATCCTTAGCCTATGGGATATTGTAGGATACTGGAATGCATGACTATAATGCCATAAGGTTTGCTAAGCACTTTACATACATTGTCTTGTGTAATCATTTGATTTGAGAGAAGCATATCTGACAGTGTAATTCACATGGACACTGTCAAGGATTTGAAGTTCTGTTCCAGGAATAAAAGGATCAGACAGGTGGATAGGATGTTTAGTTTGCTGCTAATGAAGTTTTCACTCATGGGGGTTGTTATCTTTGTTCTATTATATTTTTATTTATTTTGTTAAATATTTTCCAATTGGGTTTTCATCTGGGCCACACTGGAATGTTGCAGATCATATCGGCCTCGTGTTTGTCACCTCTGAGCCAGAAGACACAATTTGTTCAAAGCGAAGACTTTTAATAAAAAAACAAAGCACAGTTATCCCTTCCACATCGAGACTTTCCCCATCAAGATTTAGATAGATCGTGGATCAACATCAGAAATTAAACGGGAATTTGGAGGGAATTTTGTGGGAGCTGCAGATGGCACTGAAGGCCAGCAGATGACACAGGGTCTATGACCAAATACTTAACCCAGATTTTACAATAAGGTACTGTAAACACCTCATAAAAAATTCAGACTTCTTCTCTGGTATGAAGGAGGGCCAAAATATTCTACACAGATTTTCTAGATCACAGGGTTGCTATGCCCCTAACCCTCATGATGTTGAAGGGATAACTGCATTTTCTCCATAATGCTGGGGAATATTTTTTTCCAGAAAGTATACACAATATCAGTGGGAAGAATGGATCCTCACAGGGAATGTATAGACAGGGGGACACATACAAGGACCACACAGGGTTGGACTAGATCACCCCTGAGGGCTCTTCCAGCTCTATATCACCTCAGGGGTGGTCTAGTCCAACCCCTTTATTTTATAGATGAGGAAATTGGGATCTGGTGAGTATGTGAGTACCAGGGTGGCACTAACCCTCTCTTTTCACACAAGACCAATCAGTTTCCTATTCTGTTCAGCCATTTATTTCCTAGCAACCCACAACACTGCTCCCTGATGATTCAACAAATTCAACAAAGAAAAATGGGGGATGTCAGAGAAATATCATAATGGGGAAACCCATATCTTTGATTTAATACCATTCAGCAAATATTTATTTTGCAAACTTTTTAAAAAGCTTAACATGCTTTTTATATAACACTAATAGTAACAACAACAACAACAACAACAACAATAATAATAATAATGGCTAGCATTTACATAGTGTTTTAAGTTTTGCAAAACATTTTGTAAATATATCTCATTTGATCCTGGGAGGGTAGATGTTATTATAATCCCCATTTTATGGCTGAGAGAGGTTAAGTAACTTGTCCAGGATCACACAGATGAGCCAGGATTTGAACTCAGATATTCCTGATTCCACAGCACCAAAACCTTGCTTAGTGATTATTAACGTTTAAACTGATTTCAACACATTAAACATCATAACAAGTTTCCAGTCACTCTCTAGGTCCTTCTTTGCATTGATGCTCTTTTTTTTCTGTGCCCGTCACTAGATACTAAACTTCCATTTCTCCAGAGCAAAGACCTCTCTTGTAACAAATATGTGTATTCAAGCAATACACGGGAATTCAGGAGTCAGGGAAGTAATTGGAGGCATCAGAATGGGGCTGGTAAGCCAGAAGCCTGGGATTCAGTGAAGAATCAGAACCAGAGAAACAATGTATACCCTAACCACAATGACATGAATGAAGATAACTCTAAAGGACAACCAATAACTGAGTCCTGGATATTTGAAATAACCAATCTTGGTCCCAGAGAACAAATAACAAAATCCATCTCCTTCCTTTTTCTAAAATTTTTCCAGGTAAACACTGCTTCCTCCTCCTTATCCTCCTGCTTCCAACATCACATACAGGAGAACAAATCATTACAAGTTCAAGGTGTCCTGTAGGTCCACATCCCCTAAAACCCTAGCTTGGAAAGTGGTAAATGCTACAAATCAAGACTTGATTATTGCTTTTACTGATAAACAATAGAAAAATATTAATAGTGCAAATTAAACTTAAAAGTGTGTCATGTGTACATTTTTGGAGAGCTGGTTGTTAATTATTTACCAGTACCCTCCTGTCTTTAATAGTCAACCAGAGCAGAGGTGTTACATTTCTTTTTTGTTTTTCACTTTTTGGAGTTGGGGAAGGCAGGGCAATTGGGGTTAAGGGACTTGCCCAAAGTCACAGGGCTAGTAAGTGTTAAATATCTGAGGCAGAATTTGAACTCAGGTCCTCCTGACTCCAGGGCTGCTGCTCTATTCACTGTGCCACCTAGCCACCCCTGAGGTGTTAAATTTCAAATAGAAACATACACACACATCTTACTGCATAGTATATCTGAAGCTGCATGATTCCATTTGGGGTTTTCTTGACAAAGAACTGGAGTGGTTTGCCATTTCTTTTTCTAGTTCATTTTACAGACAAAGAAAGTGAGGCAAATGGGGTTAAGTGACTTGCTCGGGGCCACACAGCTAGTAAGTGTCTGAGTCTGAATTTGACCATGAAGATGAGTCTTCCCAATTCCAAGCTCAATACTCTATCTACTGCATCACTGAGCTCCCCAACTGGAATATACAAGTAATTTTTTTAAAACCTCAGAAAAATACTCTGCTGAATGTTTAAAAAAAAATTAACAAAAGGAGGGTTAGTGATAACACAGAAGCGATTTTCAATGAGAAAATTCCAGCACCTAGCTTGGGGTAGATACGTCCCACTGCTTACTCTCCCAATCAATAAACAGCAATGTTGATGACTCATGAAGCCCTGAGAGATCTGCCAAGTCTGAAGGGCCATTATTCCACATGGATGGATTTTTTAATGCCCTTAGATGACCAGGAAGATATGTCCATATGGTTGGAGGCTACAAGGAGATTGTATCAAGCATGGCACAGCTTGAACTTAGTCCTCTCAGCCAATCAAATCCCAGAGATAGCTTTGTCACCTTTTACAAGAAAAATGTGCTTAAGCCATATTGAAAACGTAGATAAAGGTCCTGTCATGTGCTATCCCTTGGCAGCAAGATTCTAAAGATCTTCTAGAATTTTCCACCATTTCATCTTTAGGACTTTTACTGGATAATTCTAGTCTCATAGATGTGGGGAGGCTGGCATAAATCAGTACTAAAAGGGGAAAAAAACTAAATTAAAAATATAGCACAAACAATATACAACAATAATAACAAAATTAGCATTCCCCGAAGGAGTGGAAAAAAAATGCAAGAGGGCAAAGACTAGAAATCCTAGACTTTCCCCTCCGCCTAGAGAAAGACTGAGTCCTATTCCTCAACAATCTGGGCCCGGGGTGGGGGTTAGGGGGGATAAAGCCAAATCTTCTCAGTTCACAATGAGTATCCTGATATAAGCTGGTGATAACAAGCAGGAGCAGAACCAGGAGCACCAAGGCCTCCACACAGATGATGCTACCTTTGGCACAGTCATTCCACACCATGGTCATCTATAATAAAGGAGCTTAGAGGTCAGAAGGCTCTTGCAAGCAACCTATACTAGGAACCAAGTTGATACTGAAGCTTTCCCCTCATACCACCACCCACTCAGTTGTTGTTTAGTTATTTTTCAGTCCTGTCCAATTCTTTGTGACCCCCTTTGGGGTTTTATTAGTAAAATAATTGGAGTGGTTTGCTATTTCCTTCTCCATCTCATTTTTTACAGATGAGGAAACTGAGGCAAATAGGGTTAAGTGATTTGCCCAGGGTCACACAGCTAATAATTGGATTTGAACTCATGTCTTCCTGACTTCAAGTCTGGCATGCTATCCACTGTGCTCCCTAAATGCCCACCAACTCAATATTTCCTCACTAATACTTCAAAACTCTCCCTCCCTGGGAACTACATCAGGGGAACAATACCAAATCTTTGCCTCCTTGCAGGCCTCTTATAAGGTTCTTATGGATGGGGGCCCATTGGATTAGCAGAAGAAGCAGGGTTTCTACCGCCTGCACTAAAGGTTTCAGTCTTTGTGTGTAAAGGGCACTAACCCTTGAGAAACCCAGGTGAGCGAGATTTGGAATGTACCATTTCCATTTAACAATAGAGGCCACCAAAAACCTGGAAATGGAAGGAATTCCCATCAATTGGGGAATGGTGAACAAGTATATGAATGTAATGGAATACTATTGCGCTATAGAAATTATGAACAGGCAGACTTCAGAGAAATCTGGAAAGACTTACATGAACTGACGCTGAGTGAAGTGAGCAAAACCAGGAGAAGAACATTGTACAAAGTAACAGCAACATTATGTGATGATCACCTATGATTGACTCAGCCCTTCCCAGCAATACAATGATCCAAGACAATTCCAAAGGACTCATGATAGAAAATACTATCCACATCCAGAGAAAGAACTGATGGACTCTGAATGCAGATTGAAGCATATTATTTTCACTTGATTTTTTTCATTATTTTTTCCCCTTTTGGTCTGTTTTTTTCTTTCCCAACTGTGACTAATATAGAAAATACGTTTTACATAATTGCACATATATAACCTACATCAAATTGCTTACCATTTTAGGGAGAGGGAAGGGGGGAGGGAGAGAGAAAATTTTGGAACTCATATTTTTGTAAAATTGAGTACCAAAAATTGTATTATTATATATAATAGGAAAAACAAAATACCATTAAAAATTTAAAGTAAAGTTAAAAAAACCAATAGAGGGGGGCAGCTAGGTGGTACAGCGTACAGAGCACCAACCCTGGAGTCAGGAGGACCTGAGTTAAAATCTGGACTGAGACACTTAACACTTACCAGCCCTGTGACCTTGGGCAAGTCATTTAACCCCAATTGCCCTGCCTTCCCCCCTCCAAAAAGCAAAACAAACAAACAAAAAACCACAGTAGAGACCACCTGTGCCCTACCCATTGTGTTTAGGGGAGTCATCTTGCATCACCCAATTCACAACAGATAATTGTTGGATGTATGATGATTGTAGGTTTCCATATCACCTATTCAGCAGTAACAAAGGCCAAGGAACAGGTTTTAAAAAAACCCTGCTTTTCAAAATTTATATAGTGAGTCTTTTCTTTGGGTAACTTGAAGCTCTAGAAGTCTAATGGTTGCTTCTTTTGGCCACTCCTTGGAGGCTCCTATGGAGCCTGCTCCATACAGTCAGGCTTTTAAGGATGGAGACTTCCAAAAGAAACAAGAGTTCCACAGTCATAAAGGCCCAATAGAAGAGACTGCCAGATGAACAGCTTTAGCTCTTGATGGGCTATAGTCTATATTAGGCCCCACTTGAAAGAGGTAGACTTGAAGGTGACCTAGTAAATAGGGACCATCAGGATACCCAGATGAGAAATGTGGATTCTCTAAAACAATAAGCCTTTGGTTTTCTTCTTAGACTGTAGGGGAGGGAGAGTCCGTAGCTTATTACAGACTGTGCATGGAAAACTCTAGGTTTTCCCCCACCCGCTTTATTTCTCCAAACTTGATTAAGTGGGCTGGACCTTGGATTTCCTTTTTTAAAAAAAAATTTAATTAAATAATTTATTTTTAGTCTTCAACATTCACTTCCATAAGATTTTGAGTTCTAAATTTTTTCCCCTTATCTCCCCTCCACTCTCCCCAAGATGGTGTGCAATCTGATATAGGCTCTACATATACATTCATATTATACATATTTTCACATTATTCATGTTGCAAATAAGAATTGAAACCAATGGAAGGAGCCATGAGAAAAAAGAAACAACAAAAAAGAGCAGATAGCATTTTCCCATCTGCATTCAGACTCCATGGTTCTTTTTCTGGATATGGACAGCATCTTCCATCAAGTCTTTTGGAGTTGTCCTTGCATTGCCAGAAGAGCTAAGTCTATCAAGGTCAGTCGTTGTACAATGTGGCTGTTACTGTGTACGATGTTTTCCTGGTTCTGCTCACTTCACTCAGCATCAGTTCATGTCTTTCCAGGTCTTTCTGAAGTCCTCCTGCTCATCATTTCTTAGGGTTAATTTCCCACCCCTTGTCCCTCAAACGGGCCACAATCTGACCTAGGGCCTCAGCCACCATAAGCTCATCTGTCCCAATGAACATTATATTGTCAATGTAGTATACACCAAGGCCCTCAAGAAGAGAAGGAAGT
>WOXC01007198.1:0-121540 GCA_011680675.1 Gymnobelideus leadbeateri | reverse complement strand
AGACTATTCTTATCCCTACTGAATTTTATCTTATTAGGTTCAAACCAATGATCCAAATTGTGAAGATGCTTTTGGATACTGACTGTCATACAGAATGTTAACTATCTTTGCCAGTTTTGTATCATCTGCCAATTTCCTAGAAATGCCATTTATACCTTTATCTAAAACACCATTTAAAAACAAAAGTTAAACTGCATAAGACAAGAGAAGGTCCCTAATATCCTCTCAACACTTCCTGCCATGTTGACAGTGAATCATGAACCTTTTTTTCAGTCCAACCACTCAACTAGTTCTAAAGCCATCTGATTGCTTAATCTATATATTTTCTAGAAGAATAGAATGAGATGCTTTATAAAAGATTTGCTAAAATTTAGACAAATTATTTCAATGGAATTTGTGTCATCTACTACTGTCTTAATTCTGTGAAAAAAAGACATATTTCACAACCTCTTCTCAACGAATATGGGCAATTAATTTTACAGATTATACTATTAAACAATGAAAAGACAAACAGATCTTATACCACTCACAGTTATGGATAAGGGATGTATTCATAACCTGGGAGTGAGGGAGAGAAGGACAAAGGGCAAGAGGGATCAAGGGGCAGGAGGGGGAGAGGGAGAGAAGATAAAACAGGTAATATTGATTACCTAAAACTGTAAAGCTTCTGCCCAAATTAATGCATTTAGTATAATAAGGGAAGGGATCAAGTGGGGAAAAAAAAACATTTGAATCAAATTTTTCTGATAAGTATTTGATATACAAAATATATAAATAATTAATAAACTTATACAAAAAGTTATGGAAAGATCAACATGAATAAATAAAGCCAAAAAACCAATATATACAATAACAATGCAAATGGAAAGAATAACCACAAAATTGAAGATCAAAAGTGAATGTAACTAATTTGTAAGTAATTAGCATGATGAAAAGCCTGAAGATTAAGCATATCATTCATATTAAGGGATGAATAAGTAAATACTCCCAACTTGGGGTTTCACACTACACATATTGGTGGGATTTTTCATTGTCTTTATCATTTTACTGATCTTCTTCATTCATATTCTCTTATTTGTCTGTTGAAAATGTTATTTGTTTTATGGAATGGCTCTCTTGGAAAAGGAGGGTAGAGATACTATGGATAAGCATGATGAAGTAAAAACAAAAGAAACAGAAGACTTCAATAAATTTTTAAAAAAGAAAATGTGATTAGTTGTGTTTGATTTGGTCCAGATTAAGCTATGCTGGCTCTTTGTTATCAACACTTCACTTTTTTATTATCTATTTTTATTTCATTATATACTTCTCAATTACATGTAATTTTTTTAGCATTCATTTAAAATTTTTGAGTTCCTATTCTCTTTCTTCTTCCCCCTGCTCCCCACTCCTTGAGAAGGATACAAGTTTATATTTATTATATATATGAAGTCATGCAAAACATATTTCCATGTTAGCCAAGTTGCAAAAGAAAACAAATGCCAAAAAGGAGAAAAATAAGAAAGTTTTAAAAAGTATGCTTCAATCTGCATTTAGAGTTCATTAATATTCTATCAGGAGGTAGATAACATTTTCCATTGTGGAATTAGAATTAGAATTGTCTTGGATCGTTATCTTGATGAGAGTAGATAAGTCTCACAGTTGATCATCCTTTCAATATTGCTGTTACTATGTACAATGTTCCTTTTGTTTTGCTCACTTTACTTTGTATTTGTTTACATATGTCTTTTGAGGGCTTTTGGGAGCAAACCTACTCCTTGATTGTCATAGAAAAAAATATTCTCTCACAATAACATACCACAACTTGTTCCATCATTCCCCAATTGATGGGCATTTCATCGATTTCCAGTTCTTTGCCTCCATAAAAAAGCTTCTATAAATGTTTGTACAAATAGTGCCCTCTCTCTCTCTCTCTCTCTCTCTCTCTCTCTCTCTCTGTCACACACACACACACACACACACACACACACACACACACTTACCTCTTCAGGATATATATATATATTATTGGTATTCCTGGGTTAAGGGTTGTCCACTTTTTAAAAGACCTTTTGGTGTAGTTCCAAATTGTTCCAGAATGGTTGGAGTTGTTCACAGTTTTACCAACAATACGTTAGTGTCCTATTTTTTTTTCCATAGCCCCTCTTTAATTTGTCATATTCCTTTTTGTTATGTTAGCCAATATGATAGAAGTGAAATAGTAATGAGAGTTGTTTTAATTTGAATTTTTCTAATCAGTAGTAATTTAGAGCGTGTGTGTGTGTGTGTGTGTGTGTGTGTGTGTGTGTGTGTGTGTGTGTGTGGCGCTATTGGTAGCTTCGATCTCTTCTTCAGAAAATTGCATTTTCATATCCTGTGACCATTTATCAGTTGGGAAATGGCTTTTATTTCTAGAAATTGGCTCAGTTCCTTATATTTGGGAAATGAGGCTTTTATCAGAGAAACTTTCTGTAATATCCCCCTCCCCATTTTGTTGTTTTCCTTCTAATTTTGGCTACAATAGTTTTATTTGTATAAAAGCTTTCTAATTTCAGAGTTAGACATTTTATTTCCCATGATCATCTCTATGTCAGTCAAAAACTCTTCACTTATGCAGAGATCTGACAAATTCATTTTTTCCATGTTCCCTTAATTTACTTATGCTATCACCTTTATATCTAAATTGTTTAACCTTTTGGACCTTATCATAGTATATAGTGTGACATGTTAGTAAATGTCTAGTTTTGGAAAACTAGTTTCCAGTTTTCCCAGCAATATTTGTCAAATGCAAGCACTTTATGCTCAAAGTTTGGATGTTCAGGTTTAACCAACACTAGATTACTATGGCTATTTACTACTGTATATCATATAAATTATTCCACTGAACCACTATTCTATTTCTTAGCCACTACCAGATTGCTTTCATGATTACTGATTTGTAATACAGTTTGAAATCTGTTACTGCTAGATTCTACTTCCTTCACATTTTTTCAATGATGCCCTTCACATTCTTGAAATTTTGTTCTAGATAAATTTTGTAATTATTTTTTCTATAAAATATTTCTATAAAATAATTCTTTGGTATGTTTTTTAGTATGGCACTGAATAAGTAAATTAACTTAGAATTTCATTCGTATTATAATGACTCAGCTACCCAAGATTGATTAATATTTCTTCAATAATTTAGATATATTTTTATTTGTGTGGATGGTATTTTGTAGTTGTGTTCATATAGTCCCTGACTTCATCATGTCAGACTCATAAGTATTTTATATAGTCTACAATTATTTTAATGTAATTTCCCTTTCTATCTCTTTCCTGAGTTTTGTTGGTAGTACTGTGCATAGAAATACTGATGATTTATATGGGTTAATTTAATATCCTACAAATTTGCTAAAATTGTTAATTGCTTCAGTTTTACAGTTGATTCTCTATTTTTCTTTAATTGACCATTATATCATCTGCTCATATGCAAAATTTAATCACTGCCCCCTGGCTCCAGGTAACCCCTGCTTCCATATGTCAAGTGCTTACTAACCTACTGTTGAGGATGATGTTGACCACCAGTGAAGCTGGTAATAATATCACTAATTCAGTACTGACTCACTATGGCTACATTTCTAAATAAACATTGAAAAATAATAGCTTTTTTGCTGTCATTTCTGTTTCTTACCAATATCATTCTAAAAAGAATATTTGTATCCAACAGCGAAGTACTAGGAAGTCATTTTGGAGGACCAAAATTTAAATCCCAGTGCTGCCATTTACAAACTGTATTACCTAGCAAGTCACTTAACCTTTCAGATCCTCAGTTTTCAAATACATAAACAAAAGGGGGAAAGGGAGGACAAGATGACCCATAAGTCTTTTCTAGCCCTAGAGTTTTGATTCTATAATTGTTACATCACTTCTCATGACATCAGAATGAGTAGCCCACATTTTAAAAGGCATAAGGAAAAGTACTGAAATAGCAAGATATTTGCAAATGTAGCTACTTCCTATGGATAAACATTTATTGTATACAAATTATAGGTTGATACAACAACTTTTCCTTAGAGCACAGGGAGTGGTTAGTGCCTTCTATACCCCATATTATTTTAACCATGAGTGAATTATTATTGCTAATCTGGAATTCTGACTAGAAAGTGAGGAATGATAAGAAACTGGAAGGAGATAGAGAAGGGATTTAGGAAAGAGAGATTCCATAGATTTGCATTCCTTTTTGTTTACTTTGCAGCTTCCCAAAGCTATAGGATATAGTTTTCCACAGAGTCAATATTATTATACATGATAATTTCCCACAACATTTGGCATTTTATTAGCTCCATATTTTCCAGCTAATCTCTCAACTCCCATTCATTATAAAGAAACTAATATCCAGAGGTCTGCTATAGGGCAATCTAGAAAAGCCCTAGGATTTTGGAGTTGTTTTCTGCAAGCAAAGTCATTTATCCCTGTGATTAGATCATTATATCAATTAGCCATCCAGATTTAACAGGCTTTTAGAAACAGATCTTTACTACAAACGTACAATTGGTATAAAACAACCTCCCTAAAGTCTATGAAACACTTTTTCACAGGCATATACAGAATCATGGGGAAAGTGGGCCCAACCTTTGAGATCATGTGGCAAAGGGGGTAACTCACTGATCCAGGAAATACTTTTGCTGGAATCCTCAAGATGGTCCTTCTTAAGAAAGTCACAGCTTTTTGTGCCTAAATTCCTTGTAAATCCTCAGGGTGCCTTTCTTCATCCTCTCCAGTATGTCTTTGGTTTCTGATGTAGATGTTACTAATAGCTGTTTTGGGGTTATTCCCCAAATAGTAATGAGAATTTCAAAATTCTTTAGACCTCTAGAAGCTCCCAAAGTCCTCTTCCAGCCAAGTGGGAGGGAAGAAGAGGAGACAGAGAGAGACTAAGGCTTAAGATATACTCAGGAACTTGGCCAGAAAGAGTTCTATCTTAAACTTCAAGAATCTAGAATGTCAAATTCCCATTTTTGCCCTCATCCCTCCAAGGGCTCTCTCCTCACTGCCACATCTTCCTCACATCTCTTGACTAACTCTAATCTTTGCTGTATGTATCTTGTGCATACATGATATTTTTGCATTATTTCTCTCCCATTAGCCCGTGAACAGCTCAGCAGGAGGAATTATTCTGGTATTAACAGTTATTGAAACAATGTCCTTCCTTCTCATAGAGGAGCAAAATGACATCACTCTGCTACAATATTAAAACAATACACCTAGCATGGGGGATTGGTATTCATTGTATGGCAAGAACACCTGCCTGGAGTCAGGAAAATTACTTTTCCTGAGTTTAAATATGACCTTAGACATTAACAGTGTGACCTTGGGCAAGTCACTTAACCCCATTTACCTCAGTTTCCTCATCTGTAAAATGAGCTGGAGGAGGAAATGACAAACTACTCTTGTACCCCTCTTTTCATTCACCTTCATTCGGGAACCTGATCCACAGGGTTTTTCTGGAGGAAAAAACATACCCTGCCCTCTTCCTTGGAGGGAGGAAATCAACCACACACTGCCTCAGAATGTGGGCACACTCTTGGCCAACAGGAATCAGTTGGGATGAAAGAGTCAGTAGGCCTCATCCAGCAGAGGGCTGGGAGCTGGATGAACCAGACACATGAGAGCTCAAGGAGGGACAGGAGATGGGATACTGATTGGATTTAACCTCCTGAGCTTGATATCTTCATTTGTAGTGATTCCTCAACCCGATTGTCTCTTTTCCGTCTTCTTTGTGTAGATCACATCCATCTCCTGCCCCCAAGCAGGAAAGTCACCTAGGACTGTCCTGGCTCCAACTTGGGGCTCTATTCTTGATGATCCTAGCTCCTATATGTGGCAGAAGCATGTGCCATCCTCTTTTTCCCCAGTGCTGGCATGCCAGACCTGCCTCACTCAATGCCTGGGCATCCTCTAATCATCTTGGGTTGAACCCACCTCTGTTGCCCCTGAACATAGAGGCACGGCTTCTGGTCCTTTTCTATCCCCCACCTTGGGAACTTTTCACATCACCTCCCCTGACAACCCCTTTTTTCTTCTCTTCCTCCGTGGCATAGCCAAAATAATCTTTCTAAGCCACAGGAGACTGCATGTCCCGCTCCCTGCCGGGGCACAGACTTCCTGTTACTGTAATGCTTTCCTTCTGTCACTTCTACCTCTTCAGATGCCTAACTGCCTCCAAGGCTCAGGTGTGGAGCGGCCTTTCTAAAGCAGTCCTTTTATGACCCAGTTCTGAGGACTTTAGCTCACATTCTTCTTTGGGCATGTGTTCCCCAGTGGACAGTGGCTTCATGAGGGCCAGGACTACCTTTTCTACCTCTACTTCTGGTGCCTTGCACCTTCGTAGACATGATACCACAAATACTTAATAAAGTATGTGCCATGCCTTCTTAAAAAAAGAGATGGTTTCATGCAAGCCTCAAAGGGCATGACAAAGTTCATTGTCAAATCTCAACACTTACTGTGCAATATCACTCTAGTTCATCCATTGGTTTCAACCACATTTAAATTAAGAAAAAGATTGTTCACATTTAGATCAAAATCAGAAATTGATTGTTGCAAATGAGAAGTGTCCACCCTGCTTCAGATATTAGGGTATAGCATCTTGAGTGAAATGGTGGTGATTGGTAGATTGACTTAATCAACCATCACCATTCACTAGTAAAGCAAGGAGCAAGAGAATATTGTATTTGCAAAAATCTGGGTGCTTGAAATTATTTAAAACAACATTAAACCAAACTTCTGCCTTTGTGCTTATCAATTTAAAATAGATAGACTTGCTTATATACACAGTGAGGGAGTGTTTTATATTTAAATTACATTTGTTAGTATTTTAACTGCATTTTGGGATAAGTGGGCCATTGTGGCTTTGACTATACGCCATTTAATTTTTTTTTTTTTTTGAGGAAAATATGTTCTGAGTTTTAAATATTCAGCTCACAGGCCTTTGTAACACAATCAATTTTTGTTCTGGATGTTGCCTTTGTGTGTACTTATGTTTGGTGTCAGGAGGACTCTGGAATGACTGATTAAAATATTACTTTTTATCAAGAAATTTCGGGGTGTCTAGGTGGCGCAATGAGTAGAGCGTCAGCCCTGCAGTCAGAAGGACTTGAGTTCGAATCTGGCCTTAGACACTTAACACACACAAACAAACAAGCAAAAAAAAAAAAAACCTAGCTGTGTGACCTTGGGCAAGTTACTTAACCCCAATTGCCCTCAAAAAAAAAAAAAGAAATTTTGAGCTGGGGATATTGACTTATGTTTCTTCTTATTTCTTTTGTTAGAAGCTTTTCTGTAAAATGTTTACTTAAAATCATTTGTCCAATGTTCTTTACAAATGCAAATACTTACAACATTTATTTGATGGTATGTTTCAAACTTGTATTTATTGTTGCAAGTTATTTTCTTCTTCTTTTTTCCATTATATGATAATCAGTCTTACATTAGTCCCTTCACAAATATGATTTTCACATTCATTTGAATTAATATCACTTAAACATTTCTATTTTTCAAGCAGTATAAATATATTCTTTCAAAATATTTAAATTTGTTTTAAAATTTTTATTTCTCCTGTAGTCACATAGCAACACCAACTCTATTCTTGTTAAATGTATTCTTTTGTGTATATAAATTGGGCTTAATTTTATTATTGGCTTATTTTTTAATAAGCAAATTAAATTGTTCAAATGATCGCAAATACATTTGGATAGCTTGTTGTTTGAGAATGGGCTCTTAAAATAACCCCATGAGATAAATAAAATTCCTTTATTTTGTTGAAATTTACTTTTTGTATTAACAGTGCCCACATACAATTTCTTGAGCTAAAGGTAATAGGGCTAGAACAGTTTGTTCAGTTCCAAAAATAAGTAGCATAATGCTGTCAGTATACATTTAAAGCCTGTACTTTATTTTCTGATTCTATGTCCAAAAGATCAAGGATAATAGATATAAAAAGAAAAAAAAAGTAGAATAACTCTGGGAAATAAAACTATTAAGACTAATACAGTTTCACACCATGCAAGCACACAAAAGACCTACATATTTAGAGATACCAAATGTTCCTTGAATTTCTACACAGGGGGTGGGTGGGAAAGAGAGAGAAGATGTGATCATTTAGGGGAGTTGCCTGAGAACAGGGTCAACCCTTACATTTGCAATTGTACAACGTACGTATGTCCCAGATGATTTAGCACTGCAAGTAGAGTATGAACATCATGCAGAAAACATTTAAGGCAAGAGGGATGGTAAGAAATATGTAGAAAAAATATTCTATATTCCTCTTAATACCTTTTCCTTTTTGTAAGTCTGAGAGATCCTCACTTTCCCCTTCTTAGTTTTAATCATTTAGATAATATTTTAATAAAAGAATTTTGAAATTAGAAAGGATTTTGGAGGCCATCAATACAACCCAGAATCAAAGCAATACCTGCTATAACTTAGTTGACAAGTCATTGATCTTCGTAGAAGACGCCCAAGGCGTGGTAATGTACCGGCTATGGGGCAGTCTATTCCTGTTTTAAACAGCTCAAAGTTTTAGAGATTTGTGTACTTGACATTAAGTCTAAATTTCATAAAGCACACTCATTGCTACTAGTTGTTGTTTTCTCCCCTCTCTCGGGCCAAGAAGAACAAATCTAGCAAATCTAACCTTTCCTCTACATAAGAGTTCCTCAAATACTTTCAGACAGTGATCCTTTCTACCCCTGAATTTTCTGAAAATGTCCAATGCTTTCAACTGATTCAAGGACTTCACAAATCTGATGGTCTTCCTTTAGACATGCTTCAGCTTATCAAAATCCTTTTTAAAACTAAACACAATATACAAAATGAGGTCTGATGGGAATAGAATATGGTGACACTGTCATCCGTCTTTTCCATGAACTTATGTTCCTCTTAATGCTTCATAATATTACACTAGGTATTTTGTTTGATAGGTCATACTGGCAGCACTTTGTTGTGAGTCAGCTTGGGGTTCAGAAGTATATTCTTTCAATGACTTAGCATATTACCAAATACTCTGCTATTTTCAGGATCAACTTCAGTATTCTGAATGAGGAAGCAATGATCCAGCCTCTTGGACAAATGAAAAATGTCATCTTACAAGGTGATGATAAGGTGAATGAGTATAAGAAGAGGAAATGGTCTCAAATATATATCTTGCTAACATGAAATTCATGTCCTCCAGAAAGCTCAAAAATAGGCAGATGTTTTGGGAAGAAGGACATGTTGCATAGCCATCTTGATCTTGATGGAATGCTGCACTATAAAACCAAATTTAGAACAAATGAAAATGTTCCTACTCTTCTATTGACTAATATAATTTTGGGTGCTATTAAGAAACAGCAAGTATGTCTTTTCTCTGTCTTTCCTTTTCCCCTCTTACTGAATAGATCCACCCTTAACCTTTCCTTTCATGTGTTATCTTTTCCTATTGGAATTTAAGCTACTTGAGGGCAGAGAGTGTCTTTTTATTTATTTCAAGCATAGTATCCTGACTGGAACATAGTAAATACTTAATAAATGCTTGCTGACTGACTGAATCTTATTGAGCTTACAATACTCTAAAATTGATCACTTTATCAGACAAACTCCTGTCTAGAAAGACCTTCTTCATCTTATACTTGTAGAGTTATTTTTAACTTAAGGGTGAGTCTTTTCATTGATCCCTAATGAATTTCATTTTATTATATTCTTTTTTTTAAATTTTTTTTAAACAAATGTTTTATTAACTTATGTTTTACATCATTCATTTCCGCCAGATTTTGAGTTACAATCATTTTCCCCCCATTATTCCCCTACCCAACCTCCCAGAATAGCAGTCCCATAAGATATTGCTTCCTCCAATCTGCTCTCTCCCATACCTTCTCCCATACCCCCATCGACTTTTCCATTAGAGGAAGATGAATCTTTGTGTCCCAATGCCTGCACACCTTATCTCCCAATTATAGGCGAAAGAGTATTAATAATAGTATTTATATATATTTGAAACATCTAATGTTACGACCTCAAATTTCAGATCCATTTCCTTCCTCCTTTGTCACCCATTCCCTCTTAGGAGATAAGTAATTCAGTATATGTTGTACATGTCTAGCTATGCAAAACATTATCATGGTAGATATATTGTACAAGGCTGCTTATAATTTCCTCCCACTCATCCCACCCCCCACCTGGTCCATTCCCTACATGATCCTGTCCCTCTTCTATAGTGGGTACTTCCAACCTCCCCTCACCCCAAGGATGCCCTCCCATCCATCATCCCTCCTCTCATCCCCCTGCTGCAGGTTGAGATATCCCATTTAGTATGTCTGTCATTTTCTCCCTGAACCAAATTCAATGTGAATGTGGTTTTGCCTTTTTAGCCTTCCTTATTCTCCCCCTCCTTTGCAACCACTTCCCCTACATGAGATAGTTTACCCTACCATGTCTCTCCCCATCTCCTCTTGCCACTTTCCTCTCTCACCTCATAATTTCATCCCTTGAGTATTCTCCCTTGCCAACAAATTCAACCTATGCCCTCTATCCATATATAACTGTAACCATATACACACACATTCACATATGTATTCATATGACCACACCCCCTTCTTCCATTATTTTCATAGTGAGAAAGATATCATCAGTCACAGATATTACTTTTCCATATAGGAATGTAAATAGTTCAACTTTGATAAGTTCCTTTTGATTTCTTTTCCCTGATTACCTTCTCAGGCATCTCTTGCTTCTTGTGTCTGGATCTCAAATTTTCTATTCAATTCTGGTTTTTTCCTCAAGAATGCTTGAAAGTCCTCTATTCCACTGAATGACCATATTTTCCCCTGAAACAAAATACTCAGTTTGCTGGGTAGGTGACCCTTGGGTTCATTCCCAGTTCTTTTGCCCTCTGGAATATCATATTCCATGCCCTTCGATCCCTCAGTGTAGAAGCTGCCAGGTCCTGGGCTATTCTGATTGTGTTTCCACAATATTGAAATTGTTTCTTCCTGGCTGCTTGTAGTATTTTCTCCTTGATCTGGGGATTCTGGAACCTGGCTATAATATTTCTGGGAGTTTTCTTTTTGGGATCTTTTTCAGGAGGTGATCGGTGGATTCTTTCAACCTCTATTTTGCCCTCTGGATCTAAAACATCAGGGCAGTTTTCCTTGAGAATTTCTTGAAGGGTGATTTCTAGGTTCTTTCTTTGATCATGGCTTTCAGGTAGTCCAATAATTTTTAAATTGTCTCTCCTGGATCTATTTTCCAGGTCAGTGGTTTTTCCCATGAGATATTTCACATTGCCTTCTAATCTTTCATTTGTTTGGATCTGATTAATAGCATCTTGATTTCTCATAAACTCATTAGCTTCCATTTGCTCCAGTCTATCTCTGAAGGAATGAATCTCCTCAGTGAACTTTTGAGATTCTTTTTTCCATCTGGCAAATTTGACTTTTTAAGGCATTCTTCTCCTCATTGCCCTTTTGGGCCTCCTTTGCCATTGGAGTTAGTCTATTTTTTAAGGTGTTGTTTTCCTCAGTCAGGCTGTTGACCCTCATTTCATACTTTTCCTGCATCCTTCTCATTTCTCTTTCCAATTTTTCCTCCACTTCTCTTATTTGATTTTTAAAGTCCTTCTTTAGGTCCTCTATGGCCTGCAACCCGCTCATGTTTTCCCCTGGGGCTTTTGGAGCAGGACTTCTGACCTCACAGTCCTTTTCCCGCTCTATGCCCCCAAAATAGGAGTCTAGGGTTGCATTTTTCTGTTTCCTTTGCCTTGGCATGTTGCCACTTAATTGCTTGACTTTTGGGCTTGTTGCCACACTATGGCTTTAAGGCCAGATAGAGGAATTTTCGTCCCGAACGTGTGGGGGGCAACTTCCGTTTCTGGCAAGCTGTAAACCCACCCACAACTTCCACCCTAGATCACAATCCAGATCCAGGGAGGTTAAAGCAAGAGCGATTACCCCCCAAGACTGATAGCTGGATCTCCCCACGATTTGTAGGCTGGGAGCCCGAGCTGCCTCTGAAAACTACAAAATGGCCTGTCTCCTCAGTGGCTTCTAGCCCCCAGGGGAGGGAGCTGACGCATTCCCCAAATACAGGTCCCAAAGTCCATAGGACACTAACCTCTTACTTTGTCCTAGGCATGTCTATGTTGATAATTTTGGAGTTGCCACAGCTCCTGGTGTTCTGGGGTTCCTCCAGCTGGCTGCTGGCCCTGCCGCCCTGGGGCTAAAACCTCGGCTCATGCGGACCTGGGCTCGGCTTGGCTCCTGCGCTCTGCGCGCTGCCGGCTCCCAGACCGCTGCGCTGGTCCTTCCTGCAGGGCTGCTGGGCTGTCCTCAGCGGGAGGTTAGCTTCTCTGTGTAGTTCTGTTGGTGCTGGGCTCCAGAAGTTGTTCAGATTCCTTTTTTACATAGTTTGTGGGGAATCTGGGGGCAGAGAGGCTTGGAGGAACTGTTTCTACTCCGCCATCTTGGCTCCGCCCCTATTATATTCTTCTCAGTGCCCTAGGCTGCCAAGTCTCTGTACAATCAGACTCCTCCCTAAAATTGTACCATTATTTCAAATCAAGAATATGTGTGTGTGAACTGTATGTTCCCTTTAACTGATAGTTCACAACTGTGTTATGGGCATTTGTTCAAGCTTCTCACCATCCTATTTCCTGTCTCGCACAATAATTCCTTAAAATATTCTTTCATACTTTAACTCAGGTGGCAGTAACTATTCCTGATCACTCCCAGTTGTGAGGTCTTCCTCCTTCTTCAAATGATTATTACACATATGTAAATTTATACTCCTATAGACTATAAGCAACTTGAAGGCAAGCGATATATAATTTGTGTCTCTGTACTCCCCAGTCTAAGTACATTTCCTTGAACATAATTGGTGCCTAATAAATGTTTGTTGCATTGAATTTGATTGAATTGAACACAGGAAAGAAATAGATCTGATTTCTGCCTCTGATATCTTCCAGGTGTTTATGCACTAATTCTTTCTAAGCCTCAATTTTCTCATCTCAAATATGAATAGTATCTCAATATAAAGCCATGCTTTTTATTTCATGTTTATTTCATGTGAATATCACTTTGGCAAGTATGTATAGCATGGGTAGGCAAGAGGAAAGATGAGGCAGAGAGATCAGTTATTATGTGAGTCAAGGTAAGAGATCATAGGGATCTGAAGTAGAATGGTGGTCTTTGAGAAAAGGAAATACACATAAGGGGTGTGAAGATAATTAACAAAATTTGGTAAATAATGATGTGGTCAATGAGAAAAAGAGATGAGGATAACTCTGAAGTTATGACACCATCCTCTCCTTCCCTTGGGTTTCATCACAGGCAGAAATAGCAGAATTAGGAAAAGGGATGGGTTTTGATAGAGAGATAATAAGTTCCATTTGCAATAAGTTGAGTTTAAGATCCCTGTGGGACTTCCACTGAGAAATACCTAATAGGCAGTGAGTTGCTATATCACACTGGTGACTGTCTAATATTGCATGCCATTTAACACTGCAAATCCAATTTTTTGTTGTTTGTGAAATGCACTGCTGATTTGCTATGCCTCCCACATATTGCTCTAGTGAATTACATTAGTCAATCAATAAGCCTTTATTAAACACTGACTGTGCTAAGCCCTATGGATACAACGAAAAGCAAAGGACAGTCCCTGCCCTTGAAGAGCTCACAATCTAATGGCAAGCAAACAAATATGTACTGTGAGCCAGCTTAAATCTCCCATCACCTGAAAAAAGCCCAAAACCTGGACTGACCAATCAGGAGAAAGACATTTTTTGCCCACTCAGTTAATCTACCATAACACTTTGCATACTCTCTGAGTGAATTGTAAATGCCCCTTTCATTGTCAGCACCTACAAGACTGGATGAAATTGACCAGGGGCATTCTTCTGTTATGATTGATAAGGACCAGGGGCCCTTACCTGGACACTATCTTGAATATCAAAACTTATCTTGATATTTTATGGGGACTATCTTGTAATGATAACTATGTTTTATGACACTTCTGTGTTTATAGGTGACAAATATGTAAGCTATAATTTCGGCTGACAAAGATTTCTTGAGACATGAGACAAAGAAAAGCATACTTCCTTCCACTATGGATAAAAGTCTTCTTCAACTGGACTTTCTTTGAATTTGTAATTATTTTCATTCCCATACATGTATGTTTTCTCTAGCTTAACATAGCACATACATGAACTAATTCTGTTTTGTCTCTTTAGACCAAAACTTTAGAGGTCAACAGTACAAATAAGATATATACAGGATGGATAAGAAATAATTAGCAGAGGGAAGGAACTAGAAAGAAAAGGAACTGGGAAAAGCTTCCTGTAGAAGGTGAGATTTTTTTCTTTTATATACTTGAAGGAAACCAAAGATGCTAGGAAGTAGAAATGACTAAGGAGAGTATTCCAGCCGGAGAAAATGCCAGAGCATAAGATAAAGATTTTTATTCATTATTCATGAACCAGCAAGGAAGCCAGTGCCACTGGATGGAAGAGTATGTGGGATTGGGGGAAGTGTAGAATGTAAGATTGGAAAGGTGGAGGAGGCTAGGTTCTTATTTTGAATAGCAAACAGAGGATTCTTCATTTGAACCTCCAGGTGATAGGGAGCCACTTCATTTCACTGAACTTTCACCCCTGAGAAGGAGGCAATGTATAGGTACATCTAAATTTTGGAAAATCACCTTTGCAGTTGAATGGAAAATTGATTCAAGTGGAGACCTGTGCCACATAGGCCACTGCAATAATCTAAGAGTTATATAATAAAGACTTGCATTAGGGTGGTGCCCATGTCACAAGAGAGAAAGGAGGGGCCTTTGAGTGATACTGCAAAGGTAAAATAATCATGTCCTGGCAACACATTGAAAATGAGAAGAGAGAGAAAGTGAAGAGATGAGAGCTTCCCCGAGGATATGAACTCAGGGACTAGGGTCTGTATACCAGTAGAAAGGGGCAGATTTAAGAATCATTAGTATAGCAATGATAATTTAATCCTTTGGAGCTAATAAGATCACCAGGTGAAGTAATATAAAAGGAGGGGAGAAGAAGATCTGGGGCAGAACCCTCTGAGATATCCTGTTAATGAGACTGAATTAGATTCCAGCAAAAGAGATGAAGTTGTAGTCAGGCAGTTATGAGGAGACCCAAGAGATCAAGTGTTGTCGCAAATACATAGTGAGAAGTGAATACCACAGAGTCATGTCTTTTCTGAAGAAGAAAGATTATCAGTAATTTGAAATATAGAGCTACCTCAATGAACAAGCAATTCACAGCAAAGGAAATTGAGTTAATGTCTTTGATTGGTTTGAGACTCTCCCCTTCACCTTTACAAGAATACACACAATGCATATGTACACATGATGACCCACCCCCCAAATAATAGGGATTCCACAAATTTAATGGAGAGATTTATTCAGAAACGTTGCTGTTATCCTTGCTCTTGAAGCAGACTATGACATCAGGGAGGTGATGCAATGAAATCAAAGTGAATTAGATTTAAGTGAGGGAAGGCTGTGCAAAATCATCAGCCTCTTTCTCCTCTGGAAGTCATTCAGTGTCAAGTTCAGGAGCAAGAAATAGATCAGGACAACTAGAGATGGTCCTAGATGTGAAGGGAGTTTAATTTAAGGTCTTTAGCAGGTCTCAGTTTGACTGAGGCAAAGGCCATTCAGTAATTAAGGCTAGGTAAGAAATAAGGCAGGGAATAGCTTCTTTATCTATTAAAAAATATATATCTGGGAGTGGAAGACCTTCAGGTTTTCTGGTTAAAACAGAAACAATTGCTATTCACATTCATTCTTAGCCATTCTGGGCCCAATGGATGGCCTAATTGAGCTTCTCCTAGGACCTATTGTTTGCCAATTTAGAGATTTGGGTTTAAGGGGTGGCCCTTAAGAAGAAAAGGCTTCAGTGACCAAAATCTACATTCCTTTGGACAGAGCACCTCAGGTAAACCTCAAGTAATAGGATTAGGCTGCAGACCTGGGAGTAACCTTAGGAAACTTTGGTTGAATCTACTTTTGGGGGGAGGTTATAAAGGAACATGTATTTTAGTTAAATGAACAGTGAGTGAGGTTACAAAAGGTGGAAAGAACCAGGATAGAGATACAAATTGAAATAGTAGAATAGAGTCTTAAACAATGGCAGCTGAATAAAGAGAGAAGGTAATCATAAGACAAAATCTTGATCTTTAGAATATACAGGAAGGGGGAAGTCAAAAGGGTAAGGAGTTTAGACTCACAACTTTGAAGGGTATTAGTCTATGTCAGTCTTAAAAACAGGATTAAAACAAATTTTCAGTTTTACACCCTGAAATAAAATTGAGAAAAGGTATTTCTCTCTCTTCTTTGCAAAGTGGAGGGAGTGAAATGTTGAAACACTGCATATTTCAACAGATTAAGTTATATGTAGGTTAATTTTCCTGAGGTATTTAATTTTATCTTTTTTTGTTTCCTGTGTTACATCAGATAGATTACGAGGGACAGATTATAAGGTACAGATTTTAAATGATATCTTGAAATAAAAATAATATAAAAAAATCAAAAGCTTTTAAAATTGAGGGATATGAGGAAATTAGGACTTTAATTTCTTAAATATCTAATCCCTTTTAGATATATTCTTTCTGTCCCAGTTTAGTGATAATTTTCCTTAGTAGAGGAAGCAGGCAAAATAGGAAATGAGTACTTCCAACTTTGTTTTGTCAGCAGATATTAATACCCAGTTATATAAATTTATTCTGACTCAAACCACTGTTCCCAGGTCTGTTTGTATATTAGTGTTAGTCTATTGAGAGCGGGAGGGATCACCCAGTCTGTATCTTTTGTATTATCTTTGTGTAGCAGTTCATCTCCTATATGTAAAAATTCCTGTGCAGGCATCTGTGGGGTAGATGTGTGAGAGATAATTTCCAGTGAAGTTTCCCTATACTGAAAAATAAAATCTAGAGTGGCTCCAGCATCCACTAGGCCTAAATTCGGAAATCCCCTGACCTTACAGGAATCTGGGACTTAGAGCAATGGAGACTCTCCACAGGCTACCTCTGCACAACATATGCCAAATAAGGATGAAACTGCCTTGCTGGCCTTGCATTGGACACCCACATGTTTCTGTGTCCTTTGTCTCCAAGATAGATTACCATGAATAGGTTGTGGGCCAGCCTCCCGACCAATGAGAGTGAAGGCCAGCTGGGAGGTTGGGTTTCTGCATTGGAAGGTTATATAACCAAGGGCTTGCTTCTACCTGTTACTCTCTCCCTGCCAGATGCCATTTGAGTGACAGGGACAGAGGGCCCTTTCTCATGAGAAAGAATAAAGATCTTTTCTGATCTCAGATTCAGACTCTGAACTTTTTTATCCCAAACAGATGGATATAAGATGAAATGACACATCCACTTTTGCTAATGTGAACCTATCCACATTGTTTTCCTCATTATAAAAGTTATCAATAAAAGCTGACTCCATCTTGAATCCCTTGCTGGTGTCTAGTGATCAGCCCTTCAATTTGTTGCTACCTTGATGTATATTAATAAATTTCTTTTAATTCTCCTTTTCTTGAATTTTACTTCATTAATCTGGGTAAAAACTCAAAAGAAAGAATTGTTCTTTTAATACTACTGAACTGCATCTTTGTTCCTTCTTTTTTTATTTTTAAACAAATGCTTTATTAACTTCTGTTTTACATCATTCATTTCCACCAGATTTTGAGTTACAATTATTTCCCCCCTGTTTTACCCCTACCCACCCTCCCAGAATAGCAGTCCCACAAGATATCGCTTCCTCCAATCTTCTCTCTCCCATATCTTCTCCCATACCCCCTTCGACTTTTCCATTAGAGGAAGGTGAATCTTTGTGTCCCAATGCCTGCACATCTTATCTCCCAATTACAAGCAAAAGAGTATCAATAATAGTATTTATATATATTTGAAACATTTAATCTTAAGACATCGAATTTCAGATCCATTTCCTTCCTCTCTTGTCACCCATTCCCTCTGGGAAGATAAGTAATTCAGTATATGTTTTACATGTCTAGCTATGCAAAACATTACCATAGTAGATATATTGTACAAGGCTGCTTATAATTCCCTCCCACTCATCCCACCCCCCACCTGGTCCATTCCCTACTTGATCCTGTCCCTCTTCTATAGTGGGTACTTCCAACATCCCCTCCCCCCAAGGATGCCCTCCCATCCATCATCCCTCCTCTCTTCCCCCTTCCCCCTATTCTGCTGCAGGTTGAGATATCCCATTTAGTATGTATGTCATTCTCTCCCAGAACCAAATTCAATGATAAGGTGGTTTTGCCTTTTTGCCTTCCTATTCTTCTCGTCCCTTGCAACCACTTCCCCTTGCTTCTTCTTCATGAGATAGTTTACCCTACCCTGTCTCTCCCCATCTCCTCTTGCCACTTTCCTCTCTCACCTCATAATTTCACCCCTTAAATATCCTCTCTTCCCAACAAATTCAACCTATGCCCTCTATCCATGTATAACTGTAAACATATATACACACATTGACATACGTATTCATATGACCATACACCCTTCTACCATTATTTTCATATTGAGAAAGATTTCATCAGTCACTGTTATTATTTTTCCATATAGGAATGTAAATAGTTCAACTTTGATAAGTTCCTTTTGATTTCTTTTCCCTGATTACCTTCTCAGGCATCTCTTGCTTCTTGTGTCTGGATGCCAAATTTTCTATTCAACTCTGGTTTTTTTCCTCAAGAATGCTTGAAAGTCCTCTATTCCACTGAATGACCATATTTTCCCCTGAAACAAAATACTCAGTTTTGCTGGGTAGGTGACCCTTGGGTTCATTCCCAGCTCTTTTGCCCTCTGGAATATCATATTCCATGCCCTTTGATCCCTCAGTGTAGAAGCTGCCAGGTCCTGGGCTATTCTGATTGTGTTTCCACAATATTGAAATTGTTTCTTCCTGGCTGCTTGTAGTATTTTCTCCTTGATCTGGGGATTCTGGAACCTGGCTATAATATTCCTGGGAGTTTTCTTTTTGGGATCTTTTTCAGGAGGTGATCGGTGGATTCTTTCAACCTCTATTTTGCCCTCTGGATCTAAAACATCAGGGCAGTTTTCCTTGAGAATTTCTTGAAGGGTGATTTCTAGGTTCTTTCTTTGATCATAGCTTTCGGGTAGTCCAATAATTTTTAAATTGTCTCTCCTGGATCTATTTTCCAGGTCAGTGGTTTTTCCCATGAGATATTTCACATTGCCTTCTAAGCTGCTGATGTTCTGGGGTCCCTCCCGCTGGCTGCTGGCCCTGCCGCCCTGGTGCTAAAACCGGGATTCAGGTGGACCTGTTCTTGGCTTCCTTCTCACTGCACGCTGCTCTGCTCCCAGAGCGCTGCTCCTTCCTGCAGGGCTGTCCTCAGCAGGAGGTTAGCTTCTCTATGTCGTTCTGTGGGTGCTGGGGCTCCAGAAGTTGTTCGGAGTCCCCTTTTACATAGTTTGGAGGTATTCTCAGGGGAGAGTGGCTTGGACTTGCTGTTTCTACTCTGCCATCTCGGCTCCTCCCCCGTTCCTTCTTTTTTTAAATTAAATTTCTTTTACAAATTTATTTTCTTTGTCCTTTCCTGAATCTTCCTCTTTTGTTTGTTCAATAAAACTTAGAGACAAGAATAACTTTTTGTTATCCTTTTTTTCCACCAGACTCAGCTCAGAATGTACTTTAATTAGTCCTTTTGATTTTATTTTCATGTTTTAAATCAATGAACTCTAATAGATATCAAATATGTATTTGTTTTTATTCTATTTTTCAAATATCAGCTACTATATCAGCTACTGGAACATTCGTTGTTGCCATGAAGTCTTTTTTCAGCCATGTGCAATTCTTTGTGACACCATTTGTAGTTTTCTTGGCAGAGATATTAGTGAGGTTTGCCATTTCCTTCTCTAACTCATTTTACAGATGAGGAACAGAATCGAGCAGGGTCATGTGCCTGTAATGCCAATGGAATACATACAGTGCCAACATTCACGATAAATGTACCTGAATAGTACTCTATCACAAAATATAATAGGTTCTCCATACAGAAGACAAAAGGAAAACATTCATTCAGATATAAGAAAACCAAATCCAAAAACCAGTAAGCTCATTCCATCATAGTGGCTAAGAAGTTAATAATCCACAACAGCACAGACAGCCACACCATCCTTTAATCATACCACAAACCAACACAAGACCAATATTTATTCACAAGCCTTTCTCCCTTTGGAAGCATCCTTTCCTCCCAACTGTCTAGTTTGCTCTGAATCCGGGTTTCCTGTGTGCACTATTACACCCTTCAGCAAGCTCCCACCACAGACTTCATGTGATTATATTCAGCCTATTAAGGAGCATAGTATATTTTCAAAGCAGGGAAGGTCTTCAAATTACCTTTACTATTATAGTACCTTGCTCAGGATCACATATCTACTAAATGTCTGAGGCCAGATTTGAACTCAGGAAGATGAGTCTTTCTGACTCCATGAATGACACTCTATACATTTTGCCACCTACTTGCCCCTCTGGCACATGATAGGTGGTTAATAAAGTTGCTTACTTATGGTTTTCCTGTATACCCAAATTTGTTTCCCTAAACCACTGTCACAGTATCAAATATTTCAAAAGTACTGATTTTTAAGATAATCATTATTAATATTCTCTAACATTCCTTACTGTATAATCAGAAAGACAACATAGTATAGTGGATAAAAAGATGACCTAGGCCTCAGGAAAACTTGGACTCAAATTCTGCCTTTTATATATATATATATATATATATATGAAGAGTTTTGAATATATATATATATTCAAGTTTTGAATATATATATATATATATATTCAAGATTCTGGATAAGTCACTTAATCTCTCATTTCCTTTAAGTAAATCCCTAGAGCAAATAGATACCCATCTTCTTATTAGGAGAAGTTTCCTTACTAGGTGTTTTCCTGAAACAATGAAATCCTTCCCACAAGGAATTTGGGAGTTTCAAAAACAGACAATTTAACAAGAACAACAAGTTTCACAAATCAACCTTGTACAATTGGTCATTTTAATGTTCTAGAATGTCTTTGGCCTTATCATTCATTGGGGATAAAATGTGATTTTTATTGAAGAGGAAAATTAAACAGCTACATATGCATATCACCAGCCCAAGATGTTCAAGGAAACAATCAGTACTGGCATGGTCAATATTTAAAATGTAGATGTAACTGCCATTGTGTTTGTTTTTAATTATTATAGAGAATGTAGATGCAAACTGTTTGCAGTAGATCAGTACATTTAAAGAATTTGTCCTATTAACTCCACACAATTGTTGTTTCAGCTGTCACAGAATAGATTATCTAAGTTTCCTGGGGATGTGTCAGAGAGTTGGTGAGTCTCCTCTGTGTGCCCTTTGATGCTCCCTTTATTCTCACAAGGAAAAATTTACTGGTGCCACTCTCAAAGTTAATTAGAATTGAAATATTGTGTGTGTGCATGTTTCTGTGTAATACACACACAATATACATTCATTACATATATATGTATACACACATCTATTAATTTTCAAAGCCTATGTGCATTGGCAGAGGAAGGAGAGAAAAGATGTAACGGATTTGCATTTTGGGTGGTTTTATTTTTCCTTATAGTTCTCTCTTTTCTTTCCTCCCTCAACTTCCTTCCCTAAGGTTTGTGTACTCTCAGGGATTTAGCAAAATTAAATCCTATTAAATCTCTCTCACTCAGGAGGAAATGTGAGCTATGAGTCCTGAAGTCCCCCCATTTGATTGCATCTGATGTTAATTTTACATGCACACTGCAGTTCTCACAGCAGCAGCTGACACCCATGAGCTAAATGCTGTAAATGAGTTATACATGCACAAACACACAAATACTTCTTAATTTTTCTTTTAATCCTGAACCTTGAAAAGCCACACAAGAAAATATTTTCTGGCACTCAGAAGACTGATGGGCATAACAAGCTTTTCATGAACTCCATAGTCTTTCTAGGCAGTGTTTTTCCAAAATAGTTGATTGCCGTTTGAAACTCTTCATTTTCTTCCCAGGGGCCTTCTATTTTGAGATTTTTAATGCCTTATTAATTACAAAAAGGGCTACAAATTGTGAAACCAGCATGCCTTCTATGGATGCCTCAAAAGTGTTTTTTTTTTTCTTTCAGAAAAAGCTGATGACTTAAGAGCCAACCTCATGTGAAGAAAGCAATAGTCTGAAGAAAAGGACAGCTTAGATACATGCTTGACCTACATTGACAAATTTGGCATCTTTTTCTGGAACAAAGTTACATTTATAAATGGTATACCCAGAAGGGTAGAGAAACTTTTGGCTCAGTCATCCATCTCCAAAATTTACTGTTGGATGTTTTGATGCATATTTTATATGTTTTGTTAAACTACAAAATGATATTTGATTCTCTTTTTTTCATGTCCAAGAAGTACAAAAGGCTAACTACGCTGAGTTTATTCAGTCACCAAACTTCAAATATACTTAATATTTTCTTTAGATAACCATGGAAGTTCTGAATTTTAATATAAATTTTGAATCTATTTCAGTGTTATGTTCATCTAAATATTTTCATTTATTTATATTTTGCTATCAAGTCAATGATATACTGTTATTTGCAAACACACACATATATGTTTGCATGTATATGCATACACACACACATAGAGTACCTAAAAATGCTTTACTTGCACAGGACTATACATACATGCTAAATGTTACTGAACTCACTTGACATACTATAGAAGGACAGAAAGCATATAATTGCAAAACCTGTGACATATTTTAGTGATAGAAGCAAAATTATTAATATTATTAATTCAACAAACAATTATTAAGACCTGCTCTGTGTAACATTTTGTGTTAAACTTTCAGAGTTACTAAAATAAATAAGATTACATACTGACCATCAAAAAATCATGATCTTACAAGATGAAGTAAGGATAGAGCTCTGTGTTAGCAACCACACTAGCCTGTAGAGTGGGCTGCTAGCACAGGTTCTTTGATCTGCTTTTCTAAAGAAAAGACAGCTTTAAAGGGCTTAATAATCTTACTTTAACAGACAGATAAGTAGAAAAAAAGTATTCAAAGAATATTCAAGAAAGACAGGGCTCCAACTGTCTAAACAGAATAATACAACCACCTACATATACCACTGGACAAGGAGAATACCAACATCTGAGTAGTCAGGGATGTCTTCAAAAATGGCTACTCAAAGTCCTATCCAGGGAATCAAAAGTTCCTTCTCATGAAGGAGCCCCCAAATCAAAATACCACCCTCCAAGTTTACATAGTTCTAAACTAATAGGCTCAGAACCAGAAGGCAGCAAAGCCATCATGACTTAGCACTTAATCAACTTGGTACCAAAAGGTGTGAAAGCCTTCCTACAAGCAAGCCTGCCCCTAAGCAAGCTCTTCCTTAGGCAAGTTCCTCCCACAATGGGCTCTGTGTGACTCAGGATTTATAACAGTTTTGAAAGCAGCAGGATATCTGTGATTGAAATACCTATGCAGCTTTAGACCTGGGAACACAGCTCCTTTTCAAAGTGAAAGGGGAGACATGGTTTCTCCCCTATTAATGGACAGGGAAGATCTTATTCCATTACAACCTGTGATTTGATGGGCATACAGAAACTCCTTCTCCCAACCTAGAGGGCCACATTCTTTGTGGTTTGTAAACTTAGAGAACCCCCTTCAACACTGAGAGATCAAGTCACTTGCCCAGGGTCACATAGCCATTACTTGTCAAAAGCAAGACTTCAACACAGGTACTCCTAGCTCCAAGCTTGCTCTCTAGCTATAACATCTTTCACAATCTACTAGCTTCTATATTATTAATTCAAAGTTAAATTATGCTCTTTATTTTATATCCTGAGATGATTGATAGTTACCACTCATTGACATAACTAGGGAAAAATTCATTTTTATGTTAATATTGCATAAAAATTACCTGAAAGGAAATACCTTTTCAGAAGACTTTTCATTTATTCTACAGCTAAGATTAGTGTTGTACACCACAGTAACGATACAGGAATTAAGGCTAGCAAAAGTTGAAGTGATACTTCTTTAACATTTCTCCACTCCCACAGAGAACGGCTTCCAATTTAAGATCTTTTTGGACTTCCAACACTTTTTGAGCATTAGATGTGTTCACTGAAATATGATTGAATCTAATATCAGTTGGGCCCTCATTCTAACAAAATAGTCATTTTATTCTTCTCTGATAAATTCTGTTTGTTATTTTCCACTGTTGGATGTTCCAAAACTTCTCTGTCCTTACTTTCTACTGTCCATCATGAGCGCTCTTGTCAGTCATTATCCACAATTAGCTTTATACCTCCCTCCTTCCCTTTTCCGCAGATGAAACTTTTTACAAAATTTTAAAGTTTGGAGAATTCTGTACCTATTTTGTGTCTTTTGATGTTTATTGAACCTCCTCTCTCCAAGATCAACAATGACTCTATTATTAATAAAAACATTTTTCCTTTTCTCAGCATCAGTCTTTTTGTACTTTTCTGAACCTTTTGACAAAGTTGATTTCCCCCTCCTCCTAGATACTCTTTCCCTTTCCTTTTATGTTCATGCAATGATTATACTGCAAACAACTACAATAATAATGTCAAGAATTTACATAGTGCTTTAAGGATTGCAAAGTATTAGGAATATTCTGTGTCCTTTTTTTTTCTCTGTTGCTTCTCCTCCTTCTGCCTGTAGCACTCCTCAGAGTCTCCCTCATCAGTCCTTCTTCCTCCCGCCTCTTCCAAATAGGTGTTTCTCAAGTAAAGTTTGCTGGAGCCATCATAAGCGATAGAGAACAATTGTTATATAATTAGTGTAAGCATTTAAAACTTGGAAATTGGCAAAAGCTACAAATCAGATTGATTTGTTATTTTGGTGACTGGGTTAGGAGTTAACAAATTGTGGCCTACAGGTGATAGGATACATGAACAGGCATTCAGATTTTATCATTGGGTTTCAGTTTGCTGAACCCTCATCTAGATGTCAGAAAGTGATGGAGATAAGTATTAATAATGCAGATTAAACTTAAAAGTGTATGCTGTGTTTTTTTTTTTCTTTCAGAGAACTGTTGGGGGTTAAGTATTTACCAGTATTCCACTGCACTGGAAGACTCTTGTTGATCTCCTATTTTTTATTTACATTCTTTCCCTCAGACATCTCATCTGATCCCAGTGGTTCTATTATCATCTCTATTCACATGACTCTCAATTTTATATATCCAGTTTCAAGCACAGAAATGAGCAACTGACTCATATGTCTTCCTTTTTTTTACTGGACATTCTAACTAGATGTCCTCTCAGTGTCTCAAATCAACTAGGAAAAAAATAAACTCATATTCTTCCTTTTTAAATACGCCCCTTTCCCAAATTCCATATTTCTGTTTATATTATTTTACCTCCTAATTATCTAATATTTAAGTGGAATTCATTTTTGATTCTTCTTTCATCTTCATTTCCCCACATCCACAATCAATCAGCAGCCAAGCTATATTGATTCAAGATGACAATATTCTTCATTCTTGCCTCCTTATCTCCAGTCATGCAGTAATCACCCTATTTTAGAAATAAATCACCTGGAGTAGTATACTAACATCCTGACTGGTTTTCTGCCTCCAATTACATCCTTTTCCTTGTGTGTCTTTCTTATAGCTATAAAAATAAACTTCCTGATGCTCTAATATCTTCCTCTTAATATCATTAAAAAAAAAACTTGCATGACTCCATTTTGCTAATGACAAAATACTGATTCCTTAGCCTGACCTGACTCTGCATATCATTTTTTGTTATGTATTTCTAAACTTGTTTTTTTCTTCATATTTCTGTACTTAAAGAACAATGTATTACATAAAACTTAAACTGATAACTCTTCCTTGTATACCTCCTTTTATTTCCAGCCTCCGTGATTTTGCATAGGCTCTTCCCTTTGCTTGAAGGCATTGCCCCCTGATCTTAACCCATTGGAATCCTTCACTTATTTAAGGTTGAGCTCATGTGCTACATCTTCCTTCTTTGATTTTTCTAGCTAAAAGTATTGTCTTCTTCTTCAATTTATCCTAATATATTCTGATATTCTCTCTCTCATCCACATTGCATTTTACTTTTATATATTTGCCAGTTCACATGCCATGTCTTTCTCCCAATCCATTAGACTTTTTTTTTTTTTAAAGCAATTGGGGTTAAGTAACTTGCTCAAGGTTACATGGCTAGTCATTATTTATGTGTGGGTGCTCATTTTCTGAGGCTGGATTTGATCTCGGGTCATCCCAACTCCGAGGCCGGCGCTCCTACTCACTGCGCCACCTAGCCGCCCCTTTAGGGCAATTGGGGTTAAGTAACTTGCCCAAGGTTACACGGCTAGGTTTTTGTTTGTGTGGATTAAGTGTCGGAGGCCGGATTTGAACTCCGGTCCTTCTGACTCCAGGGCTGGTGCTCTATTCACTGCGCCACCTAGCCGCCCCTTTAGGGCAATTGGGGTTAAGTAACTTGCCCAAGGTCACATGGCTAGGTTTTTATTTGTGTGTGCATTAAGTGTCTGAGGCCGGATCTGAACTCCGGTCCTTCTGACTCCAGGGCCAACACTCTACTCACTGCGCCACCTAGCCGCCCCTAAAAAAACTAATTTTTTCATAGAAGGGACTTTATAAATGTTTATATCTTGGTCAATTTAATGACAGTGAAAATATTTTTGAATATTCCTATAGAGGAACAGACAACAGTCTTTGCAGATAGTACCAACTATTGCCTTAATGACTTGTTTTGTTCCATATCTGATAGGTAATGATATAGTATTGGATTTCACTTCACTAAAATTTTCTATTCATATCAGAGTTTGCTTATATAAATAAATATAGATGAAAGCCCCAATGAGCCAGTTATGAAATAAAATATTAATACATAAATAAAAATAAAGTGGAATTTTAGAACTATGCTCCTTGTGTTTACTTATGGGAATTAAATTTGAATATACAACCATTAAAATAGATTTTCTTGTGAAATTTATAAATTCTGATGTCTTTCCAGGTTGAAATATCATATATGTTCTAAGAGCAGGCTGGAAAAGTGAGTTTATAAATAGCATATAATGTTACTCTTTTGTTTTTCTCCCTTCTGTATACTCAACATTGATTTATACCTTCTATCAGTCTATATGTCTAGTTATTTATCTGTGTATCTGCTTCTCTCTATCTATTGTCTAACTCTATCACCTATATTCTATTTATATGTCTGTCTTTGATATGAGACAATATACCCTCAGTTTTCATGTTATTATATAGAACAGGAACCAACACTTCCCATTTGTAGCTACACTTTTAACGAATATGGTCAATTTGCACAGGCAGCCAGGTTGTGATGACAGTTTATCAGATCACTTCAGCTAAGGAATATTTGAGTCCCATCGAAATTTAGAGATTTTTCTTGTTATTTTCTTCTTCCAATCCAAAGGACCACAGGTGTGGATGGGGTCTTCTCAAAACTGGAAAGCAGATAAAGTGAAATATTTGCTTATCACTCAAGTCAATAGATCCAATTTCTTTAAAACAACAAAATTTTCCTCAAATAGCTTATACTAAAGGTCATCACTTACACACTTCCCTAACTATGTAATTCAATGGGGAATAGTTTGATGGTTCATTTTAGTTTCATATAATATTTGTTGTGCATTGAAAGAATGTTACTGATCTCTACAGTTTTGCTTAGATGGCAATCTCAGTTAAGAGAGAACTTGAGTATAATTACCAAACCTAATATTTATATTCCATGGCTCATAAAGTATGAGTTGCTTCAATATGCAAAATCTCTTTAGAAGTGAAATGCATTCTGAAAACAGTATACCCTTAGCATTGGGGCAAGACAAGGATAGGACATAAACTGATCAATTCAGAGTTTCTGAAAGGTATCCACCTGTCTCATTTCTGAAACCTGTGACTTTGTTATGCCGTTATCAATATTTTTTCATGAGAAAAATGAATGGTAAAATATAGATTGACCAATAATCCTGCTAATCAACACTTTTGAGATGGAGTGGGATGGGGAATCTGTTTCTTTAAAGGTATAAAGATAGAAGTGTCTGCTCTTCACTAAACCCCTTACTTAAATGAACAGATCTTAAAAGCTGCTGCCATAAAATAACTGGTGGCTTATTTACTCAGTGGAATGTGTTCCATGATGGGTGGCATTTGAGAAGTGGTATCAGAGGAAATGAGAAAATGAAACGGTAACTCAATTGAAAAGTCTTAAGGACAGCCAAAGTCATGAGTTTAGCCCCTGGATAGACATAGTATCTTTCATCAAAGAAAAACAACTTTTCCTCCACAGAGCATAGCCTCAATGTTCTCACCTCAAAAGTTTTGAGGCAAACTATAACTCTTCACCTACCCCCAGCCCAACACCCGAGGGTTCATCTTCCCACATTTAAAATATTCAGCAATAGACTTCAATAGGCTATGTTTATATTAAATTTTAGTTTTAATCCATACAAATTTTGGGTGATCATTTACAGATGGATTAGTTTTTCAACATATAAACACTTCCTGTGGCAGAACTTACTATTATATATATATATATATATATGTATATGTATATATATATATATGTATATGTATATATATATACACATATATTTATTTATTTATTTAAAAATTAAAATTAAAAGAAAATAAGAAAAGAAAAAGGAAACCAACCTCAATACTAAAAATAAAATAATGCCAAATAAGAAAAGAAAAAAAAGTGTTATATGCAGTGATGATCCAAAATATGCAGCAATAAATTTCAATTTCAAGAAAACCTATACAATAAATACAGCTGGCCATCTTGGCTTTGCCTACTTCTAAGTTTTCCTCTATGCTGTGCACTTTTTACTTTATTCTTTTTCTCCTTTTCCCCTCTCCTCCCCCCAGAAAGGTTACAATTAAGCATGGATACACACACAGCTACATATACATACATAGACATAGACATAAAAAACACACATATATACATAAACATGCACCCATTCACACATATACTTATACATACATATACTAAGATAGCAATAATCAGTCATATATAGACATAAACATTCATATGCATCTAGGTAAGGCTGTGCTATACCTAATTATTCTCTATTTCTCTGAGGGTAGATAGTTTCTTCCTTCATAAGTCTGGGTCTTTCCATATTTTTCTAAGTCTATCAACTCATTATGTCCTATACCATGGCAATATTCCCAACCTAATACTGTTTATTTGTTTTAAATCGTCCAAAATAACATTGATAAATATCTACCAGAAAGTGTAGTTTCCCTATTTTCTCTTTTGATTAAATTTATTTTAGTCTTAACTTTGTCTGAGATCGTGGTTACCAGCCCTGCTCCTTTTTGCTCCAACAAATTCTACTCTTGATCTTTATGTTTGTGCATATCTCTTATTTCCTATCCCTCCTGACTCCTCTACTTTATTTCTACCTGCTACCTTGCATTCCTATTACTTAACCTACTCCCCTCCTCCCTCTGCAAGGATTACTCTCATATCCTCCTATTCCCATTAATCTAAACACCCTTCTATACCCTTTTAACCTATTCCCCCACCATCCCCTCTAAAAATTCCTCCCTAATTCTCCTTATTCTCTCTCCTCTCCTTATCTCATAAGTGTTTTATTTCTTTCTGAATTTAGAAAACTTTTATACATATATATGTATAAGTATACACATATATATGTATATACATATATATGCACATACATACAAATACATGCACGTGTGTATGTTTGTATGTATGGTTCCTTCTTGAACCCATTACCAATTAAAGTAAATTTCCAGCGATACCAGCTCTTCTCCCCCATGTAATTCCTGTGGTGGTTCTTCTTGTCACACACCATTTGTATTAGATAATTTTTCTTTTTTAGCTGTTCCTCAACAGTTTTACTTATTAAAATAATCACATATTCAAGTCTACCCCAACCTTTCTAATGAGCTACTCAATTACTAATAATGATCTTAGATATAAATTTTATATTTTACATATGTAAAAGGTAAAGCGTCTATCCTTATTGAGTCCTTTGTAATTAGCCTTTAGCATGGACCTTAATTTTCTCCTGGCTTTTTTATGTAAAATCTTCTGTTAAGTTTAGGTTTTTTTTTCAAACTGTACCCAGCTTTATTAAGGATCCCTTTCATAAACAATCATTTGAATACAGGCAGGGCATGGATTATGGTTGGCAACATCAACAATTTCCAAATTTCCCTCCTCTGTGGTTTACCAAAAACAAAGTCACTATGAAACCCAATGAAGAGTCTTTATTTTATACTTTAAACAAGGAAAGTTTAGAGTGAGGGTGGACATTTTCACATTGAGTATATGTTGTTTAACAACTTTTCATGAGCCTACACTAACTCTGAGGAAATGAAATGAAATGAAAACTGCAGAATTATCAAATGGAAAAGCTCCCCAGTACGAAAGGAACTTAGGCTCTTTTGGGGAGGCCTTCTCAGGGCCATAATTCAAGTACAGATCACCTGAAAGCCTGGTATCCAACACAATTGATTTGTGGGTAGAAGAAAGGAGGGAAATAGAGGCAGGCCCCTGGGTTCAGAGGAGTTAAGTTGATGCTTATGGCAGACAGGGAAGAATCACAATTTTATTAAGTGATCTACTCCTACACTCACCAGACAGACTGAAGGTATTAATGTTCATATGTATTTATCTGGTGTGTGTGTTTGAATGAACCTCCTCTTGGTATTCAACAGAAGTCATCTCAATAGTAGGACAGGAAGAAATCCCCACTCATTTCAACCCAGCTTCTGAGACATCCTACTTGTAACGTCTGCCCCATCCCATCAAAACAACAACAAAGCATTCTGTGTGCTACCAACATAACTTTTGAAAAAAATGTAAAACAAAATTCTACATTTTTATAGAACTTGATAAAAAAGAGTATTTCAAACTGTACAGTCACCAGAAGTACACAGTTATCAAAAGTCCACACAATTCACTTGGCATATCCTGCACCTTCAGCTTTCTGTGCTTTGTCTGTTTTGGCATCTCCATTCTCTGCAGTTTGTTCCCAAACTTATCAGTCAGCCTTTCATTTACCCCTTTGGGTGTAACTTCTCTCCCTTCCCTGTAGGTGCTTTTTGGGGCTTGGGTTCTGGCTTCAGAAGAGCAGGTTTAGCAGATAACCATGCTGATATCCTTTGTGGTTCATCCTTAAACTTGATCTTGTCTCCCTTAGCATCTCCTTCAGCCTTTCTCTTGGGCATGCTAGTGATGTGGATGGGTTAGAAGCAGTGATAGCAGTGGATTCTGGGTACAGTAGTAACAGCAGCAGCCAGTCTAGTTCCTGTCTCCTTTTACTCCCAGGTTTTCTCTTTAAAACAAAATCCTGAGAGACTGACAATTCATTAAATAACTTTTTCTTTTTAAAATCAGGATTATGTTTAGCTTTGCTGAGTATGATGTTTTCAGCTATAACCTCAGGTTTTTTTTTTTTTTTTTGCTCTTCAGTATATAATGTTTCTAATTGTGACACTGCCATATTGAATTTTTTTGTTGTTGCTTATAATATATTATCCTTGAGCATAGGTTTTTGGAATTTGATTATGGTATTCTTGTGGGTTTTCCTTGTAGGATCTCTTTCAGGTGGTGATCACTGGATTTTTTTCTATTTCTACTTTCCGCTCTTATTCTAATGCTTCAGGACAATTTTCTTTAATTATTTCTTTTATTATTGTATCGTGGTTCTTTATTGTAGATTTTTGGTAGCCTGATTATTCTTATATTTTCTCCTCTAGACCTATTCTATAGATCAGTTGTTTTTCTTATGAGATGTCTCACGTTTTCTTCCATTTTTTCATTCTTTATATTTGGTTTTATTCTATCTTGGTCCCTTATAACTCCACTGGCTTCCTCTTGCCCAATTTTGATTTCTAAGTAGTCATTTTATTCCTTGGATTCTGGATCTATTTTTCTAATTGGCTTTCTTACCATAATCTTCTTGTCTTTCTTGGATTGTACTTATTTTTATTTTAGTTTTTCCCTCAATATCTTGCATTTGATTTTGAGTTCTCTTAAAGTTCTATGAATTCTTTTTGGGGAGGTGACCATTTGATGTTACTTTTTGGGTTAGAAGAGGGTGTCTTTTGCCTCAGCATCCTCCTCTGAAAATGAACCCCAGTCTTCTCTATTTCCATTTTAATTTTCTATTATAATATTGGATTCTTTCTCCTTTGCCTGTGCATTTAAAAAATTTTCTAGCACCTTAGTTTTTGCAATCACCTCCAACCCTGGGGTATGGGGGATGCTGCCTATGACCGCAGATACTCCTTAAGTTTTCCTCTCTGGCCTGGAACTTAAACCAACATCTCCATCTTCCTTAAGTGCCCTTAGTCATTGGCATCCCAGTTTCACTGTTTCTGCACTTACTGAGTGTGTGCTGGTTCCTTCTTATTCCCACTATGGCTCTGTAGAACTGCTGAGTCTGATGCTCTCTGTAAGCAACTGCCCTTACTGTGGTATTATTAGCTCATTTGTGGGGAAAATCTGGAGAGTTTGGAATATTCTGACCTATGCTGCTACGTCTCCAGAATTCTCTCCAGTATGTTAGCTAGAATATTTAGATGTCAGATGTTTTGAATTAAATATTTTTAGAACATTTTCACGGAACCACACACTTTATGATTTGGTTTTATCTAGATATTTCCTTCATGAGATTCCACTTTCCCAAAGTGGTGTGTTTATGTGTGGATACATAATGAATAAAATTCCATTAGCACCTTCCTGCAAATTTATTAAATTTGACATTGAATACTTATAGTATAGCATATCCTACTGCACACTTTATTTTTTTTTTACAATCATCTCATTTTATTTTCATATTCTTATGAGGTAGGTGCTGCGATACTCATTTTATAGTCATTCAATATTTATTAAGCACCTACTATGTGCCAAGCACTGTTGTAAGTACCAGTGATATAGAGAAAGGCATAAGATAGTTCCTGCCCCCAAGGAGCTCACAATCTAATAGTGGAATTGGAAAAGTAGGATGGACTGAGCTGGGGATGGGCTAACCTGATGAAGTTCTGTAGCCTGAGAGGTATGAGTTACAGAGTGGATTTCATCTTGCAGAATAAGTTTCTGGAGATCATGAAGTCAGGAGCTCAGCTAGTGGAAAATGATGAGGTGAATTCCTTCAATGCTCTCCTTAAATGGTGGAGGATTTGAAAAGAGTTCTCCAATGTCCAACCTTCCCCCCTCCAATCAAAGGGAGACAGAGGTCCCAGGGGTAGGGGGTGCTGAGGAGGTGAGTTTAGTTGATTTCATCTTGCAGAATGAGTAACTTTTACAGATTATAAAACTGAGGCAGAGGTTAAATCACCTGTCCAGAGTCACACAGCTAATGTTTGAGGAACTTCAGCTTCTTAATTCCAGGTCTAGCACAGAGCCTTTTCTACAGAAAGGCAATCTTTTTATTTTTAATGGATTTTTTATCTCCCTCCCCACAGAAGCTATTCCAAACCTTCTCTTTCTCAAAACAATATGCTCATTTTGGGGTGGTGGGTAGGGGAAAAACGGGGAGAAAATTTCTAATTCAAAATCTTGTGGAAATGAATGATGTAAACTAGAAGTTAATAAAGCATCTGATAAAGTAAAAAAAACGAGTGCTTTGAAAACTTAAAAAAAAAGTTAATCCAAACATAAAAAAACAACAAAAAAACCCAATATGCTCATTCTCCTTCCACTCCCCCCACCCCCACCTCAGTTGAGGACCTTGCCTCTTATTTTCTTGAAACAAAACAAAACAAAACAAAAAACTGAGGTCATCTGACATAACTTCCATCTACGCAGATTCTTTTCATCTTAAAATAGCCTGACATTATCTTCTCTCTCTTTTCTTCCACCTTTGACAATGAGGTGGCCTTTCTCCTTGCCAAGACCCATCCCTCTGCATATGTACTTGATTCCATCCCCTCACATCTTTTCCTGCTGATTGCATCATTAATCACCCCCACTCTTGAATCTACAACCTCCCCCTATCAACTGGTTCCTTTATTACTGCTTTCAAACACTCCCAAGTTATGGAGTGGAGGCCTAGGCAGGGAGCTTACCAGTTAGAAGAGCAGGCTTTGGGGCCTACATTCTTCCCTCTCTGAGTTTTTGGTGACACTACTTTGTTCTGGTTTGCCTTCTACCTCTCTAGCCGCTCCTTAGTCGTCTTTGCTAGCATGGTATTTTAAGAGTTCCTTGTCTACCTGTTCTATATAGTTGACACAGAGGCATTTACAAAGAGAGATAAGTCACTCATTTCATCAACCATATGTAGTTAACAATTCTTTTATCCTTAAAGGAAGCTTAAGAGAAAACATTTAGTACAACCAACATCAATGCATTAAGTCTCTTTATTCAGCTACTTTGATTCCATAATTTAGCTTTCTAAGAACTGATAAACCCAATGACCAACAACTTATTGTTATGTCCCCAAATACATCTGAATCACTGCATTCTTTACGGTCAACTCTGATCATTTACATATTCTGTGATCCTTTAAGCTTAATTTTACAAGGATTTCAAACTGCCTGTAGATTATGACATGTCTTCTATCAGGGTACCTACAGGGAACAAAAAGGAATCGATTGCTTGATTTTATATACTTATTCAGAAGGTGACAAGCCTTTGATAACAATTAGAAATGAATGTGCACAGGCAGTAATTTTTCATGTACAATTCAATCTTTTCAAAAGTTCAGTTTACATGGTAACTTTTATAATTGTGATATTACTTGTATATGGAGCTTTATGCATTCAAGTATTTTGCATGATGTCTGATGTGATCATTAACAAAAGTTGTAATGAAGTAGTAGTTATGGTCATATCCCTCTTGCAATCGAAAAACAACTGGAATTTTCCGTTCTGCACAGGCAGCTATAAAGTTGTCAGGAAGTAATTGCCCATCTTTAAGGAACTGGTCATCTTTGCCTTGATCAATTAATATGTCCAATTGAGAATCTGGATAAGACCTCACAAGATGAGTAGCATCATATGCCTCCCATTTACTTTGATCTGATCCTAAATATCCACTGAAGGCCTTTTTCCCTCAAGGACAGAGCATTGGATTGCAGATTGGAGAGAATGCTGACACAGATTTATATTTTCCAGGATTCTTCAGAGCACAAATCAGAGCTCCATGGCCTCCCGTAGAATGGCCAAAAATAGATATCTTCTCTGGGTCAGTTGGAAAATTGGCATTTATCAATTTGGGCAGCTCATCTGCTACATAAGAGTACATCCTATAGTTGGTTTTCCAAGGTTCTTCAGTGGCATTCATGTAAAAACCAGCACCAGTACCAAAGTCCCAGCTATCATCTTCTCCTTTAATATTATAGCCACGTGGACTGGTATTTGGTGCAACGACAATGAGGCCATGTTCTGCTGCAGCTTGGTGATAGCCAGCTTTTGTGATAAAATTTTGTTCTGTGCAAGTTAAACCAGACAGCCAGTAAAGTACAGGACATTTCCCAGTTTCTGCCTTCGGTGGTAAGTAGATTCCAAATTTCATTTTGCATTTTAGTTCCACACTGTCATGCTCATAAACTTTCTGAAACCCCTCAAAGCACTTGTTGCTGGAAATCTGTTTCAAGGCCATAGTTTCTTTGCTATTCAGTCGGTACTGTTTTCCCACTTACTGACACAAAGTGATGGATAGAAGGTATATGATCCTAGGTCGGTGTAGGCTGCGGTAGAGACGGGCCCTACTGCACACTTTAAAACCTTAAATTTTGTAACTAACATAGCTAACCTAATAAAATATTAGTACTGGTTACGTTTGAACACTACTGATGTGATTTTTACAACCCCATTTGATACATAGTTTATGTGGTTTTAGTGAAAAAAAAAATATATATATATATATATATATGTATATTTCAAAGTAAATGGCTTAAACTTCATCTCTACTAAATAACATCTTGCTGGTTAAGATTCTTATAAAATAAGTTTTTTTTGTTTGTTTCACTCAATTATTGTTCAATATGAATTTTTAAAAATGGGAAAGTCATATATCTCCCTAATTTTGCATCATGCTCTTTAGTAATCTTCTACATCTGATTGGGACTCAACAGGGAAAGAAGAATATTGGTATTTATGAAACTAATCCAAATATTTATTTTCAGTTTTTGAAATGATAGTTTTCAATATTTTCATGAACTTCAGGTTTTTTTTAAAGTTAAAGGTAGAACTCTTTTCTGATAATTCATATTTATCTATAACCCATAAATTAAACTAGATCTTAACCAGAGATAAAGATTGTATTTCAAGTCAAGTAAATAAACATTTATTATGTTCCTTCTTTGTGCCAGGTACTGTGCTAAATTCTGGGAATACAAACAAGTAAAAAGAGAGAAAATCCCAGCCTTCAAGGAGTTTATATTCTAATGGAAGAAAACAACACACAAAAGAAAGATAAAAAAGGAAGGTAAAGGGGTTTTCTAGGAACATGCAGATGCATGGTAGTAAAAGTACAGAAAGTCAGTAATGTGGTCTGAAAAAGAAGAAAGACAACATAACTGGCCTGGGTATCCTCCTTATAATGGAGATTCTAGGAGGAGCCAGCCAAATGAACAGACTGTAGGGATAACAGGAACTTTCAGTGTAAGAATTTCAAGGATGAAGCAGACTTTCAGGGTAAAGAGATTTCTATGGTATGCATGATAGGGAAAGTCCAGAGAGTCAAGGGTGCAACCTAGAAGTGAACAAGTATAACTGTTAGATGAATGCAACAAATCTATCAAAATTCCAAGACCAAGACAGAAGTCCAAAGTAAATAATGAAGAGTACAATGAGTAGAAGAAAGAGAACATTGTACACAGTGAAAGCAGTATTGTTTTAAGAATGATTTTGAGAGGGGCGGCTAGGTGGTGCAGTGAGTAGAGCATCGGCCCTGGAGTCAGAAGGACCTGAGTTCGGATCCGGCCTCAGACACTTAATGCACACACAAACAAAAACCTAGCCATGTGACCTTGGGAAGGTTACTTAACCCCAATTGCCCTCCAAAAAAAAAAAAAGAATGATTTTGAGTAAATAAGTTATTTTGACTATTGTAAATACCCTAATTATCTATAAAGGACAGAGGAAGAAAGATGTTATCTGCATCCAGGAATGAACTGAGGAATAAAAGTATATGTAAGATAATTTTTCACATACCACCACCACCCATCCCACCCCCTACACACACACACACACACACACACACAGACACCAGACACTTTTGTGTCTAATGGTAGCCAAGTCTAGGGTGGGGTAAGGGGAAGAAAAATAATGTACACTGCAATTTTGCTGTATATTTGAAAGGAATAGCAAGTTGTGCATAGTAAATTTCCAATTTCACGCACAATTATCTTTTTTATTTTGCTAAGTTATTGAAATGTTTGTTTGAATCTATATATTAAAATAAATTTAATAAAAATAAAGGAGAGACAGAAGGGAAAAATAAAGTATGGAAATAAAATAGAATCAAATATTTATAAGATATAACCACTTGATATTAATATATAAGAGAAAGTATTCAGATAATCTTTGTTCACCATTTTCCCCTTTCCTTGTAATAGAGACATACTAAGGAAATCAAAACTTGAGAAATGTTTTACTTTTCAATGATGCTTACTGTGTGGCAGAAGATAAAGGAAGACTTAAAACAACTACTATGATTTTTGTGTTGATTCAACTTAACAAGCATTATTAAGTACTATATGTGTGCTAGGCATGATGTTATGTCCTGGGGATATCCTGAAAATCTTTTTCTTCAAAGGACTTCATCTAAGTCATCTGATGATGGTGCATCTAAGTTTGGTGATTTGAAGTCACCAAGTAAAGATCTTCTACTTATACTGAGGATATCTACATTAGCCATTGCACATTATTTCCAGTACAAGATCATTCTATTTGGCAGAATAAAAAGGAAAATGATAAAATTAGTTCATTCACAGTTTATCATCATCCCATTCAGATTATCAGAACATTCACTGATCCTATGCCTCCTTCCAACTTCTTTTCCCCAAGTTCTTGCCCTTTTCTGTACTAGCCTCAGTTTATTCTGAATTTTAGCATGCCTGACATTATTTTTACGAGACCATCCTGCACTTTTTCATTCATCCTTGTGATGGCAATGGGGATTCGAAGATCTTCCCTGCCCCTCGTAATGGTAAGCAAACAAACACTTGGCACCTTGTATTTTCCACTTGATTATATAAATTCTTTGATTTAAAAACAAAACAAAACAAAAACAAAACAAAACAACAACAACAAAAAAACAGAATTTGTTAATCCCACAGTGGGAGGAACTTGCTGATGCAACAGGAAGGGACGTGGCAGGGAAGAGCTAATGATCATATATAAGGAGAGGCCCACAGAGAGAGAGCAGAATTGAGAACAGAACTTATGGTGGTAGAACAGAGAACTGAGAGCTAAACTGAGAACTGAGAAGAACTGAGAAGAGAACTGAGAGCCAAGAAGTAGTGAGAGGAGATTTGAGAAGAACTGAGAAATGAGAATCGAGGAGAATTGGGAGGAATCAAGTACTCTGTCTGTTTTGATGTTACTTTGTCATACTTGTCTGCTTATAAAGGACATTGCTGTTGTTACAGAAGCCCTGGGACCTTACTTTTGGTTCAGAAGCCCTGAAAGAAGATTTTCTTGTTGTATGTTCACAGAAGTCCTGGAGGAGAATCTTGCTGATGTTTTCAGAGGTCTTTGGACTAATGATGATGATTTGTGTTGATTTCTCAGACGTTGTTGGGTCTGTGTTGATTTCATAAGCAGAGAGTGAATTGATGATGACGCCAGCAATATGAATGAATGTTATTGTGGCTTGGTTAAGCTTTGTCTTCCTAGGTACAGAAACTGTGAAGGACTTGAGGTGGACTGGACAATATGGGAGCTTTAATATGGAACAGGAACTGCACAAGGAGCTGAACAAGGAGTTGGGAGCTGCCTGTCTTTCAACTCAAGTGACAATTGGGTGGATTTAGATAGGAGCTGGACCCATGGAAGAGGAACCATGGAAGCTGAGAGCCAGCATTGAGTCAAGATGAAAAGACCTCTCCTTGGGTATTTAATGCAAACTGAGAAGATCATGATTTACTGTGGCCTAGGGGTGGGAGGACTTTGCACTCTGTATCCTGTACTTCTTCAGGATGATTGAATTAAGGCTGATTGGAAACTAATCTCCAATTAAGTAGAAAGAAGACATTTTGACTGAGAGCTTAAGACAATATGACCTAGGCGGGAAGAACCATGACCTTGGTACTTTGTGTCCATTAAGGAGGATTGACTCCTTAAGGATGATTGAGTTAAGTTCTTACTGAATCACATTTTTGCTTAAAACTATGTGCCCATTTTACTGACAAGTTCTTATGTCATAACATTGTGAATGTTGTCCTTTGGTTTCTCTTAATGTTTTGCTTTAATTTACTGCTGAATAAATAGAGACTTCACTATAATATGTAATCAGAACTTTGAGGCTATTCATAGTAGCAGTCCTCTGGAAAGCTGCTCATACTTGGCTTCAAAATCCTCCATTACTTATATTACCACACCATATATTTACAATCTGTATTTTTTATATCTAATTTAGAATTCCTTGTGCATTATTTAATATCAAATGCCTAGAGGCAATGGGATGAAATGGAAAAAATAGCTAATTTTAGATTCAAAGGACCCAAGTTCAGATGCTTCCTCAGACATTTACTAGCCATGCAACCTGGTGCAAATCTGTTCATATTTCTGGGTCAGTTTCCTCATCTGTAAAATGATAGGGTTAGACAAGATAGCCCCTAAGATCCTTTCCAGTTCTAAGAAGACCATGATTCTACGTTGTTGGTTTTTTTTCAAAAGAGAAAAGAGAAAATTGAGTTTGTTAAACAGAGGTCAATGAAATAATTTTTATTTCTGGAAGTTCTAGAATATATTTAAAGAGATGGTTGGTGAACATTTAGAAAATGAATGAGTAATAAGGAAAGATCAACTATATCTTCAGCAAAAAATAGGTCATGTTGGAGAGACCTGATTTTTTTTATTCTGACAGTATTATTTTAGAGTAGTACATCAGGAAAATGCGTCAGATATGTTTAACTTAAACACTGGCAATGTTTTTGTTTACTTTTTCTCAATTGTGTGTCAGTCTTGTGTTTTGGTCTTCACAAAACCAAAACCAAATCTGGTTCTCATGGGAAATAACATTTAAACATAAATTATTGAATAAAAAGTGTATGTGAACAGACTAGAATCCTAGATAACTTCCTATTTTTGTCCTTCTGATCCTTCTTGTTCTTGTTCTTCTTGCTTCATTGGTTCTCAACCAACTATTTTCAGCATCCTTCTACTGTCTGTTTTCTGGATTTCTATTCATGTATATATATATATATATATATATATACATATTTTCAATACACAATGTTATTACCTTTTAATCTAATTTCTTCTTTTTGGATGTGAATGAATGGAAATGTATTTATCTAGAACTTGACACAAAACATATTTTCTTTTTCTTTTTTTCTTTTTGGAGGGCATTTGGGATTAAGTAACTTGCCCAAGATCACACTGCTAGAATGTGTGTTAAATGTCTGAGGCTGGATTTTTTCAGGTCCTCCTGACTCCAGGGCCAGTGCTCTATTCCTAGTGCCACCTAGCTGCCCCAACACAAAGTATATTTTCTACAGTAGTATTAAGTTCATGATTCACACCTTAACAAGTGCCATCTTTGAGAACATATTCACCTCCTTAAGTGAAGATATTCAGTTTGATCTGAAGCTATTGTAGGGCATTTCTTTCTTCCCTTCTTTCTTTTCCTTTTTTTCCCTTTTTGCTGACTCTACATATTCCTATAGTGGATACCACTGATAATGAAATCTATTTCATTAATGTTTGTGCCCTGTTGTGATGAAATTTTACTAGCTAAGGTCCAGTTGTAAGCCATTACAAGTATATGTGTGTGAATACGCACACAAATATGCACACACATGGGTATATATAATCAGACATACATGTACATACCATTACATATGTATTTCTGTGTGTATGTATGTGTATAGCTGCTTATAAGATGTACTCTACAAACATGTATAAATATATACATGTATATATGTGCAGTTATAGCTCAGTGATAGTTTCAACATTTGACTAATTATGAAGTCTCTGCTTTGTAACCTTTGTCAAGTAATGTAAAGGAAAAAAAGTTTACATAAATGAAAGAAGAGGAAGAAAGCACATGTTTACATGAAGATAGAACAGGGAAGCATAACAATTGATTCCCTTAAGAGGAAAAACTCTGTAGTATATGGCAAGAGTACCTGGCATATAGTTCTCAGTTCTGCCCCTTGTTAGCTCTTCTGGCTTAAACAAGTTGTTTAATCTTTCTGACCCTCAGTTTATGCAACAGTAAAGCAGAAATATCGGTTGCTCTATTTATCTCACAGTTTTCTGATTATTAGAGGAGTTATGCATAAAATACTTTAAAACTCTATTGCACTAGACCACGACTAGGGAACCTCTGGCCTCAAGGACATGTGGCCCTCTAGGTCCTCAAGTGTGATGTTTTCACTAATCCAAACTTCACAGAACAAATTCCCTTAATAAAAGAATGTGTTCTATAAAACTTGGACTTGGTCAAAAGGCCTCACCCAAGGACATAGAAGACCACATGCAGCCTTGAAGCCTCAGGTTCCCCACCCCTCTGCTAGGCTAATATGCAATGTATTGTTACTAATATGTAGTATTGTAGTAGTAGTGTGTCCTAAATTGTGATGTATAGAAACATAAAGAATGGTATAGTAGAGAGCTGATCTTGAAAACTGATCTTTCCTCACTAAAATTTCTCTCTGTCAATAAAAGTACATAGTCTGCTTAAAAAAATCAGAAAGATAACCAATCTAGGAACAAATAGGAAGAAATCATAATACTTTATGGAAGCAGAAAGTGGACTGTATGTCATTGCCATTGAGTTCTTATTCACATCAAGTGGCTATCCAAAGTCAAGAGTGCAGTGTGTTTTCATGGATAGAACAACAGATGTGTAATCAGTGAGGGCCTGAAATGCTGATACAGACTCCTACTAACTTTGTTACTCTTGGAAAATCAGTCAGCTGAGCCTCAGCTTCCTCAAATATAAATATTTAAAAAGGGGTTAAAAAAAAGCTCCCAAATTACAGGATTGTTCTGGAGATGAAATGAGAAAATATGCTTAAAGCACGTTACAAATCTGAATGTGTTATTATAATTATTATTATGATAACTCCCATAAAGGGAAGAAATGATACATTCTTTTAAAGGAAATTGAGCAGAAATGAATTAATAAAATGTTCTATTAAATTTGGTATTTTGTTTGATTTTAGCTTATGAGATTTGCCTCCTGTGAATCCTAAGAAATTAATATTTGTCATGCATATCAACTGAGCATATTTCATAAAAGCTACACAATCCAAAAACACTAACTGTATCTCCTAGAACTCTAACAGCATCCCTTAGCTTTCAGCCAATGAAGAGACAAAAGTGGTGAAACTAGGCCCAAATGCTGGACCTGCCATACCAACAGCTTCTTGCTGTTGCCAGTACCTCCTTCCCATCTGTTCAGATCAATACAGCAGAAGGAGAACAAAGCCACAGAGCCTTCAAGGCAGCAATGAAACTCACCTCCCTTTTTCCTGCTCCCTCTTCCCTCCCACAGACACATACATAGTTTGGCAGCTCCTACCTTGACATTCCCTGAGGTCTCCGGAGTAGATAGAGGGAGGAGAGATGAAAGGAAGTAGCAGAAAAGTTGCCAGTATACATCAAGTTGTCATTTAGTTTCCCACCCACATCTCTCCCCTGATTTCAGCTTCTCTTTCTGAAGAAGCATGAAACAGTTGGTGGCTATAAAGACTACACACTCATTGCTTCATGTAGCATTTCATTATTGTGATTCATTGAAAAAGTCTCAAAAACAGAGCTGTGAAATGTGTCATATAGATGAAGCATATTTTTTCCCCTAAACTATATGTCACAGGGTCCCTTAGCTAGTTGTTGCTGTCCTTTTGAAATGAACGAAAATCTTACAATTCTTATGAAAAAATTGAGTCATAAAATATTAGAGGATAGGACCTTAGGTTTCATTTAGTCTAATGCATACCTGGACAGGTAGGTCATCTGCCCTCCACTTTAAGATGTCTGGTGAGGATACCAGTCCCTTTTGAGTTAGCAGATTTGAGACAGTTAAATTTATTAGAGAATGTTCACATTCCTCCTCCTCACTAAAAAAGAAAAAGAAAAACAAAACATACACTTTTGCAACTTCCTAGCAAAATGTGCCTAATTTAGACATCTTGGGGGTAATAAAAGCATATGAAATTCCTATTCCCCTTGATAGCCTTTAAAATGCTTGAAGACACATACCATCTCTTCCTTCTCAAGCTCTCTCTTCTCCTGGTTAATAATTCCTATTGCTTTCAACTGTTTCTCTTAAAGTGTGGTTTTGAGTTCTTTTGCCATCTTATTTAGGACACAGCCCACAATATCAATGAACTTCCTAAAATATGCCACCTATGATGGAAAAATACATTCTAATTGTGGTCTGACAGAGGCAAAGAACAGCAAGATTAGGATATTACCTAAATTGTTGTAGTTGTTATGCTCCCATTAATTCAGTTTAAGCTAACGCAATTTTTTTTAACCACCTTATACTGTTGGCAAAAATCATACTAAAATCACAGCTAAATTTGCCTGGTAACCCTCTGATTATTAATATTGAATTGCTTAATTCAAAATACACTGTCCCTGATAGAGCTTTGACATTCTATACCTCTTTAAAAAGTCTGAATCTTTTCTCTCCTCTTTCACTGATTAATATTCTCCTGTGCCTAGGGATAGATCCTATGGGAGAGGGAGAAGAGGGAGAAGAAGGATGGCTTTGGGCCTTTCTTGAATGGTAGAATTGGAAGATACACTGGGAGTAGTCCTAATCAGCATGAGCAAATATACAAAGAATATATGAAAATGATATTTTCAGGGTATTTATTAGTATCTTTTTCTTAATAGAATAGATGTGATGTGGAGTTATAGGCAAAAATGGAATATTAGAATGAAGGCTACTTACAATACATCATGAAAACTAGGCAAATAATTAATATTTATTTAGTCAATTATAGGCAGACAAAGATTATTTATGAGCATAGAAGTGACCTAGCATAAACAAGATTTTAATATAGAATTATTACTTTAATTTTGTGAAGAATATTTCTATTTTTACTTGTATTGTTGGCTCAATTATTTTTAAACTATTGATTTCCATAGGTATCATAGATATGCTAATTTTGAAGGAGGGAAAATATAGTTGGACTGTTTAGTCATTTTTACTTGGAGAGAAAGCTCTCATCGAGACACCTGAATATCTTTGTTCACCTAGATATTAATCTGATAGTAATCACAAATGAAAACATACAAATAGAGTTAATGGTCATGATCTAGTTAATGGAAATCAGCGATCCTCAAAGAAATGCTTTTCCCTGATTGTTATTGCTTCAATAATAAAACTATTACCAAGAGTCACTCTGATTATTTTCAGTTTATCTTGATACCCCATTAATGTTGTGATTTTAATTAAGGTTTATAATTATCTAACATATTTATGGTTACATAGTCGTTTCATTGAAGAATGAGCTTTAAGCAATTGAAAAATTGCATTATTTTGACCTGTAATTAGCGGAATTCATCAATTAAAATTTTACATAATGTTCCCATATTGCCATTTCTAATTTGTTCCATTGTTTTTAAAAACTAAAATGGGAACATTAAATTTGGTTGCTAAGCAAGACCTTAGATAGTGTCTTCAAATTCTATCCCTTTGCTTTATATCTGAAGAAACTGGAGATCTAGAAAAGTTTGTGATTTATTCAAAGTCATGTAGGTGGTGTCAGAGGGAGGGCAGAAACCCAGAGCTGCTGATTTCTAGTCCAAATCTCTCTCCACTGCACCACATTGAATCATCTAATAAAACAAAACAAGACCAAAAAAAAATATTCATTAGTAGAAAGAGTAGAAGAAAATGTATAATGTAATAGTGAATCAAAAATATTATTGTAATTCATGAATCATAAAAATTAGCCTTGATCAAATATTTGTGGGTATTGCTCTTTGAAAGATTGATTTTCCCACTAAGATGAAGTAAAGATTCTACAATGAAGTACTACAACACATACACACCTTTTTCTGTGTAATTCATGGCAATATTTTTCTATAAATCTTCAACAGGTCTGACCAATACTTTATTCTGCCTCTTTTGCTATTTTATTGATAGTGTACCACTAGGGTAACCCATTATCCTTAAATTTTAACTACAAAACTGGAATTTTTTTTCTTTTATGTGATTATGTCATATTGGAATACAGAATTTAAGAATGAAAGGTGATCTCAGGGACTGTAAACTGGTAAAACTAGCACTTGATCAAAGAAATCTTAAAATATCCCCAGCAATCCATGCAATCTCTGTAAAGAAGACCTTCAACAAGGGGCAAAAGTATATGATCATGAGCAACAATATCCCTAGAATGCTTAGTAGAGTCCTTCTTCTGAGCCGAAACCCACTCTTTAATGATGGCTTATTGTTTTGGTCATTCAACCAGTTCTAAATCCAACTGTTTCCTTGCTTAGCCCATGTCTCTCCATCTTATCTATAAACATGCTGAGTGATTTTATTAGACGTGATGCTGATATTAAAATATACTCTGCCTATACTCTTTCCCATAAAGATGTTGATATTCTGGCGGGACTTGTTCTTTATGAAACTATATTAAACATTAGTCATTACTCTTTCTGTCTCTAAGTATTCAAAATCCATCCTGATGATAAATAATTACAGATTTTATTCTACAAAGATAATTTTGAATATTTTATTTTCCCCAATATGTTAGAACAATTTTATTTCATTTAATTAATTAGTTCCATTTTTGAAGGTTATACTTAGCATTCTAGTAAGTCACATTCTCTTTAGTTCTGATTTTGGCATAGAGAATGAAACATATATCTTGATGGTTAAAGTTCTCAAGGGCTATATATTCATGCTTTCATGCAAGTTTATTTTTAGCCTATTTCCCAAACTCATCATTCTTTTATAGCCATATTTTTAAATTTAATATAGTCCTCCAAAATACTGCTTTGATGGCTGTCTCCATCAATACTCTACCAAATGCTCTCCATGGACTACTTATCAAATTTTGGATCGTCAATGCAAATTTAAGTACTTATATGGACCAGACACGATGGTAAATATTGGGTATACAAAGGAAAAAAAATAATAAAGAGAGTCCCTATACTCAAGGAGCTTACAATTTAATGGGAAAGAGAATACACACAAGTGTATGATATCCAAAGCAGTTGCTGTGAACATATATATACATATACATATATATATATATTTTATATATATATATATGTATGTATGTATGTATGTATGTATGTATTCCCAGGGTTTCTTCACAAAATATAATAAACTCTCCTCCTCCAAGAAAAAAACAAAGCCATTTATTTGGGACATTGCTATTAGAACAGCCAAAAGCAAGGTTTAGTCAAGTACTCATCGCTAATTCAGGGAAGGCTGACATTGCAAGTGTTCTCTCTGTCAAGTCTCCCCCACAAGCAGGTTCCCCTAGGCAAGTTCTTCCCTCCACTGGCTTCTTTTTCTGCCTGTGGGTCTCTCTGTTCACCCATCTGCCTCCAAGCAATACAACACACACATATATGTATATGTATGTGTATATATATATGTATATGTATGTGTATATTTATGTATATGTATGTGTATATATGTATATGTATGTGTGTGTATATATATATATATATATGTATGTATGTGTGTGTGTGTGTGTGTGTGTGTGTGTGTGTGTGTGTGTGTGTGTATGAACTTGATTGGCTTAATTCTGAGCACTTGATTGGCTTAGTTCTGACAAGCTTGAAAATCAGTACTTAATTGGAAAGGTGTGGGGATCCCTGTGTCCCCAGAATCTAATCGGTTCCATGTGAGGCCTATTAATGGGTGTGGAAGATCTTATATCCCATTAACCTTACAACAAAAAAAGCTGAAAAAGGCAGAGAGATGCTGCCAGAACATTTCTGCTGGGGAAGCATTATATAGATGGAGCTGCAACTAGGCATAACAATTAATAGGAAATATAGAGGTGGCTGGAAATTCTGGTCCCTTTATACAGGTTGGATTGGAAGGAGCTTTTTACTACACCCTGTCACCCTCCAATTAGAGTAAAAGGCAAGGGAAGAGAGGAGGTGTTGAGTACCAAAGCTGTATTAATCTCCATGATGATGTGATTTATGTTGATGAGATTATTATGGGGGAGGCCATGGTATATTGAGTTGAAATCAAGAAGAGAGAATAGGGGGAAAAATTCAGATATCATAAATTTCATATAATCATCTAAGATTTAAGATGAGAGAATCAGCATCTAAAATCAGGCTAGACAAGTGGGTCAAATCAAAGAAAATGAAACTTAATAAAGATAAATGTAAAATTCTAAATTTATTTTCTAAAAATCAATTTTAGAGATAGAGGATAGGGAAGGCATAGCTAACCTGAAGTTTTTCTGAAAAATGTTGAGTTGTTGTTTCATCATTTACAAATAATATGGGATAATAGCAAGGCACAGCAGCCATGAAATTAGATGCACTATCTCAAAGAAAGGAGTTAATATAGTTGTACCATGCTATACCCTAGGATGACCACATCTAGTATGTTTAGTTCTAGGGAGCACATTCAATGAACTATGGAGTATATAGACAAGAGGGTGACTAAGATGAAGAAAAGATTAGGGAACATGCCATAAAGAGATTGTTTGAAAGAACAAGGTGTGTTTATCTTGAAGAGGACACTTCAAGGAGAGAGATTATCTGTCTCTCATTATTTGAAGAGCTCTCAAATGGAAGATGCGTTAGAATTGTACTATTTGATACCACAGGGTACAAGTAGAAACAGTAGCTAGAAACTACAGAGAGAACATTTTAAACTTGCTATTACTAAACTGCTTAGGGTTCCTAGAGTTATCTAAAAGTGCAATAGACTACACCGAGAAGTTTTCCGTTTCCCCCACTGGATGGAGTGGTTTTTAAGCAATCCAATTCAGGTCAATAAACATGTATTAAGCACCTACTATGTGCCAGGCATTATTCTGAACAATGGGGATATAAAAGAAAAAGAAAGACAGTCTTTGCCCTCAATTAATTTACAATCTCAAGGGGGAAGAAAATATTTAGAAAAAAGTCTAGATAGTAGGAGCTGCATGGGGGGGATGGGGGCACCCACCAGGAGGGAACTTTGTTCAGTATAGATGAACCCAGGCAGAACTGCAGATGCAAAGAGGAGTGAAAATCCTTTTTAGCTATATTGTAAAGCAGATCCTTGGTTTAAGTACAAGTTAGACAAAGTTACCTCTAAGGCCCTTTTGGTTCTTAAATTCTGTGATTTAACATTATGTGACTGTTATTTCTTACTTAAATTTCTTTCACTTTTTAAAATTTAGTAAATGTTTTTAGTGTACAATGCTACCCCATCTCAATCCATATCTACTTTGTTCTGTTCCATTGACATGAAGTACAGAATTAAAAATGATAAATCCAATAGTGAGACAAAACCCACTACGTATCGAAATACAGATGAGTTCAAATTTTTACCCTGTTTCTTATCCATGTTTTATGTATATGGAAAAAGTCTTTTGAGGATATGAGTTTTATTGCAATCTCTCTTATTTATTTTTTTCTATGAATAACATAGCCTTGATAACACCTTTTACTTAGTTTCTTCTGCACAAGTCATCACTGGCAATACATCATAGCATACTTACTATATGTTTCTATGTCCTTTTGCTTATCTTTTATTTTTTGCTTTTCAGAAATTTCAGTTTTTCCTGATTCATACCAATGGAGCCTCACTGGAAAAATATCAATTTGAAAAAGATGATTTTCTGGAACAATGATTAGCTGAGCTTGGGATAAAAAATCACAATAAAAGTGTTAGCAACATGGAATGCTTTCCAGACACCATGTATTTTACACCCATAATCTCATTTGTGCCTCATAAGGACCCTGTAAAATAAGATTGAGTCAATAAGCATTTATTAACGATCTCTTATGAGGTAGAACAAGTCTAATTAAGTCATTTCTTTTTCAGGGAAAGCAGTATTTTTGATGATTTATTTTTTCTTTAAAATATGTTTTATATATATATATATATATATATATTTAGTTAAATATTTTCAAATTACATGTAAAACAATGAACAAATTCTCTTATTCCCTTCTGTACTTCTCCTCTCCTTCAGAATGCAAGCAATTTCATTGTAATTGTATATGTGACATCATATAAAACCTATTTCCATATTAGCCATGCTATAAAAGGAAACAGACAAAAAAGGGAGAAAAGTAAGGAAAGTTTTTTTTTTTTTTTTTTTTTAGGTATGCTTCAATCTTCATTCAGAATTCATCAATGGTCTTTCTGGAGGGGGATACCATTTTAATCACGGGTCTTTTGGAACTGTCTTTGTTGTCTTGATCAAAGTACCTAAGTCTTTCATAGTTGATCATTCTTATAAAATTGTTCTTAATGTATACAATGTCCCCCTGGTTTTGCTTGCTTCATTTTGTATGAGTTCATATAAGTCTTCCCAGGTTTTTCTGAAAGCATCCTGGTCATAATCTGTTATAGCACAATGGTATTCCATCACAATTATGTGTCACAATTTGTTCAGCCATTCCCCAATTAATGGAATTTCCCTGAATTTCTAATACTTTGCCCTCATATAAAGAGCTGCTTTAAATATTTTTGTACAAATAGGTACTTTCCCCCTTTCTTTGATCTTTTAGGGTGCAGACCTAGTAGTGATATTGATGGGTAAAAAATGTGTACACAGTTTATTAGCCCTTTGTAGTTTACAAATTGATCTTCAGAATGATTGGTTAGTCACTAGGTCATAACTGTATCAATAATGCATTAGTGTTCTAATTTTTCTACATTGTTTGTAGCATTTTATCATTTTCCTTTTCTATCGTGAGTCGAACTAAGTATAAAGTGACATTTCAGAATTGTTTTAATTTGCATTTCTCTAATCAGTAGTGACAGAATATTTTTATATGATTGTTGATAGCTTTGAATTTTTTTCTTCCCAAACCTGCCTATTTATATCCTTTGACCATTTATTAATTGGGGAATAATTCTTATTTTTACAAATGTGGTTCCATTCCCTTTATATTTATGAAAAGATTTTATCAGTTGTTTGCTATAAATTTCCCATCAGTTTCATGTTTTCCTACATTATTATTTATTACGTTTAGGTACATTACTTTTGTTTCTGCCAAACCTTTTTAATTTCATGTAATCAAAACCATCAATGTTATTTTCCATAGTCCTTTATAATTCTTGTTTGATCATAATCTCTTCTTTTGCCCATAGATCTGAGAGACAAAATTTCTCATGCTTTCCTATCTAAATCAGTTATCCATTTTGACCTTCCCTTTGTATATAGTGTGAGATATTGGTCTATACCTAGTTTCTGTGAAACTTCTTTCTAGCTTTCCCAAGTAATTTTGATTAATGGTGAGTTCTTACCCCAAAAAGTTTTGATCTCTGGGTTAATCAAAGAATAGGTTAAAATGGTCAAATACCAGATTATTTTGATGATTAATCCCTTTGTAACAGAGTTTGTCATCCAGTACTGCCATGCCACTTTCCTTCACATTTTTTTATTGATACCCTTGATATTCTTGACCATTTTTTTCTTTCCAGATAAATTTTTTATCATTTTATTTTGATCTATAAAATAATTCTTGGGTAGTTATATTGTATGGCACTGAATAAGTAAATTAATTTAGGTAAGCTTTTAATTTTTATTGTATTGGCTCAGTCTGCCTATAAACATTCAACCCTTTTCCAGTTGTTTAGCCCTGTCATTATATGTGTGAGAAATATTTTTGTTTCTATAATCCCTGGGTTTATCTTGGCATTTAGGTTCCTAAGAATTTTTTATTGTCTATAGTATATTTTAAATGGAATTCCTATTTTTATCTTTACTGCAAGGTTTTGTTGGAAACATGTTTATATGTTGATGATTTATGTGGATTTATTTTATATCCTGCAACTGTGTTGAAGTTATTAATTGTTTCAACTAGCTCTTTAGGTGATTCCTTTGAGTTCTCTTAGTATACTATCATATCCTTTGCAAAGAATAAGAATTTTGTTTACTATTCTTATTTTTTCAATTTCTTCTTCTTGTCTTATTGCTATAGCTAATATTTCTAGTACAATACTGAATAGTAATGTGATAATGCCCATTCCTGCTTCACCCCTGATCTTATTGGGAAGTCATCTATTTTGTCCCCCTTAAAAATAATGTGGGCAGAAAGGTGGTGCAGTACATAGAACATCAGATCTGAAGTCAGGAGTAACTGACTAAAATTTGGCCTCAGACACTTACTAGTTGTGTTACCTTGGGCACATCACTTAACACTGTTTACCTCAGTTCCTCATCTATAAAATGAGTGGGAGAAGGAAATGGCAAAGTGCTAGAACATCTTTGCCAAGAAAACCCTAAATTGGGTCACAGAGTCAAACATAACTGGAATGACTGAACAACAACAACAAATAATGCTTGCTCTTGGTTTTAGATAGGTACCATTTATCTTTATTGTGAAAAAGATTTATTTGTTTCTGTTTTCTAACATTTTTAAGAATAATGATTTTTCGGAAAGTTTTTTCAGCATCTCTTGATATAATCATATGATTCTTATTATTTTTGTTTTTAACATGTTCAGTTTTGCTTATGGTATACCTAATATTGAACTAGCCCTGTACTCCTGTTATAAATCCTCCCTCATCTTACTGTACGATATTTCTCATATGTTGCTATAATCTTCTTGCTAGTATTTTATTTAAGGAAATAATTTTCCCCAATATTCATTAGGGAAATTAGCCAACAATTGTCTTTATCTGTTTTTGCTCTCCTTGGTTCATGTATCAAAATCATGTGATAAAGGAAAATTGGTAGAAATTTTTCTTTACCTAATATGTCATATTTTATAGGATATTGAGATTAATTGTTCTTTAAATGTTTGGTAGAATTTGCTGGATGTTTTTTATGAAGATGGTATGTTTCTTGTGTCTTTTGTTCCCTACCCCTGGAAGAGGGTTATTTAAGTATTCTATTTCATTTTCTGTTAATTTAGGCAACTTATATTTTATACATATTAATCTATTCCACTTAAGTTGTCGGTTTTACAGGCATATTCTTAGGTAAAATAACTCCTAATAATTGCTTTAATTTCATCTTATTTTTAGTGCATTTAATCTTTTCATTTTTGATAATGGTGATTTGTTATTCTTCTTTTTAAAAATCACATTAAACAATGTTTTATCTATTTTATTGGTTTTATATTAAAAGAGTTTCTTTATTAAGAGATTTTAAAGATAAGGAAACTAAAGACTGGAAAGGTTTTATCACATGCCCAAGGCCACATAGCTAATAAGTGTTAGAGTCAAAATTAGTGTTCAAGTCTTATGATTCTGAGTCAACTAGTTTTTGTATCATTTCATGCTAACATATGACAGTACAAGTCATTTGGTCACTGACCCTCATTTTAGGAAAGAGTTCAATTTGACTTGAGTGATATATCAAATCCTGAACCATATGCTAAATAGTCATTAAATGATCTACTCCTTCTAAGAGTAAATTAGTCACTTAGGGATGTGGATTAATTCCTTGAGACCAGGAATTTATCATTTAATGAAAGCAATAATTTACCAAAAGATCCCTTAAAGCCTGAAAGAATGATTACTCCTTAGAGACTGCCTATTTTATACTTGTGGAATATCTTCCTAGAAGCATATGAACTACTATTTATCTTTATTAGGATAACCTCCTTAGGCTTACTTAAATTTTGAATTTGGTACTATTTAATTTAATGCAAGCAAGGGAAACTAGCTTGAGCATTTTTAAAAGTACAGAATATTTTTCTCTCTTCCCAGAACTAGTATTAATCCATTCAAATATGTGACCTCTTTTCTGGGTACTATTATTTAGAATAAGTAGGAAAACACTTGTTCAAAACATACAGGATTTTTAAGTATTACACAAAAATATGGGAACTTTTAAATCTTTGTCCTCAATTATTACCTTGCAGTCCATAAAGACAAAGAAAAGAGCAAAATCATACAAAAACAGTATTATCTTTGGGGTTTTTATTGGTTGAGAATTTTTTTATTTGAGCTTTTATATGAAGGCAGAAAGGGAACAGGTGTCTTATTTTTTGATTCCCCATAGAGAGCTTCAATTCTGCCTATCCCATTTCATTGTATGTTGGCTCAGAGGTGATTAACAGATACCAAATATGGAAGAGATTTGAGAATTTAAGAACAATTCAGTCATACCTGCTGTTCCAATCGACCATGGTGGTATTGTTGTGGAACCTAGTAAAGGTTATTTAGTCTTGGCTCCTATGATTTACAATGACCCCTCCATATTCTTTTCTTTCTCAGAGCAGATGGATGTTTAAATGTCATTACAGAGTGGGAGGAAAGGAAGGTGAGAAGAGATAAAATGAAGAAAATGTTTTAAAAAGAATGTCATATTAAGTCTTTTGTGGAGGAGGGACTTTAACATTTGACTGCTTCCTTTGTAACAGAGTAGACTGGATTTACTCTGAATAATATATCAACAATTTTGTAATAACAAAATACTCTTGTTTAAAAAAATGTACCCTGAGGAGATAGAGGACTTGGTGGATGACAGAGGATGAATAAAAAATGAAGCAAAAATAATTTCAGGATTTCTGAAGTTCACATATTGTAGTCTCTCTCCCTCTTTTGATTTTTTTCAATATCTGTTGCCAGTAGCTGGAATGATGTCCCTCTTCTTCTCTGACTCTCAGAATCCTTGACTTCCCTCAAGACCAGATCGAATATGTCCTGCAAGAAACTGTTTCCAGGGCTTCCTACTCCTTGTGTTTTCCATTCTAAAGTTGTTTACTATTAAGATTCCAAGGGGCGGCTAGGTGGCGCAGTGAATAGAGCGCCGGCCCTGGAGTCAGAAGGACCTGAGTTCGGAGCCGGCCTCAGACACTTAATCTGCACAAACAAAAACCTAGCCGTGTAACCTTGGGCAAGTTACTTAACCCCAATTGCCCTAAAGGGGCGGCTAGGTGGCACAGTGAGTAAGAGTGCCGGCCTCGGAGTTGGGATGACCTGAGATCAGATCTGGCCTCAGAAAATGAGCACCCACGCATAAATAATGACTAGCCATGTAACCTTGAGCAAGTTACTTAACCCCAATTGCTTAAAAAAAAAAAAAAGATTCCAGATACTATGTGTATATCTTGTGTGTACTGATTCACACTCTTTAACTTCAGGAAGAATTTTCATTTTTTCTTATTTGAATTCCTTTTGATTGAATCTAGGCATGGTGCCTACAGATAGTAAGAGCTTAACTTAATGTTTGTTGAATTAATAGTAAACCACAACCTCTACTGTTGATAATTAAATATCAAGAAAATGGGAAAAAATCACTTCATTCAGATGATTTTAGGGACTTTGGAAAATATTGAGATTAATATTTTGTTTCTTTATTCTTTTTTGAAAGTTTGTTCTCAATCATCTTGGACTACTAATAATAAAATGGAAGACAGAAATATTTAGAGAGTTACATATTTGCATCCATTAGCTTGTTTCTAAAGTGAAAAATTTTGTGTTAAGCATATATCTGATGCTTGATAATAGTAGAATATAGTACTTTTCAGATACTGGTGATGAACACATGTGATACCAATCTCAAAAATTATAGTTGTTGGGAATTTTTTGCTTATATTATGTGTTGATAACTTGGCCCTGTGCCAGAAGCAAATCTGTACTATAACTTTAAGAATAGTTTTCTTTAAGATTGTCAGAGGAGAGATGATGGAGAGGCAGAGGTGGGGAAATATGGATAGGAACATTTGAGGAAACACCGAGCTATTTTAAAAGTTATCAACAACTATTTCTCTTTATCACCTTTTATTCCAATAGTAGAAGAATCACCTATCCATAAATTCCTCCAGATGTCCTTGTTTGCATATAATATTGTAATAACCATATAAAACACCTGGGCAATACAGAGATTCCTACTGGAATCCATGGACATCAAAAGGGATGAGTTTAATGGTCTACAAAGGGAATAACAGGAAAAGGAATTCCCATGACCTAGATTTGCCATGCAGCAAGAGTAGCCCAGTCATAAATTCATAAGATCATAGCTAGTGATCTAGTCCAGAGTTCTCAACATAGAGCTGCATAGAAACCACAACACTCCTGAGTAAAGCCCAAAGAGACCAGAATCAAATGTAATTGGGAAATGTTTAACAAAATAAACCACACTAAAACATATGTAAAACTAAATATGAGGCCTGCAGCAGGGATATTTATGGATGGCTTAGTGGCCCCTGGTTCTATTGAGTTTGACATCGCTAATCTCATCTATTCTCAAAACTCTATCCCTTTCCAAATGCATCAACCATGCCTAAAATGTTCTTAGCCCTCCTTTCCACTTCCAGTCTCCTTCAAAGTTTAGTGCAAATATTACCTTTAGGGCCATCTTGCTACCCAGCTGCAAGGCAACTCTATTGCCTTGAATTTATTGTGCTTATACATCTTTTGTATATGCTTTTAAATGTGTGTGACATGCAGAGGTAACTAAGTGATCTAATTAATAGATTGTTGGACTTGAAATCAGGAAGACTAGAATCCAAATTCTGTCTCAGATATTCACTAGCTATGAGACCTGGGAAATGTCATTTAACCATTGCCTAAATTTATTTCCCTATGAGACAGGGATAATAGTAATAATACCTACACCTCAATGTGGTTGGGTGAATAAAATGAGACATTATTTGTAAAGCGTTTTACAAACCTTAAAGTACTAGCTATGCTAGCTATTATTGTTCTTGTTATTGTTGTTATTACATGTTGTCTGCCATGATAGAATACAATTTTTTGAGGGCAAGGATTATGTCAATTATGTCCATGTTACCTAGAGCTTAACATAGTTTCTATTACATATTTACTTAACAAATCCATCTTGATTTATTGATTATAGTTAATGAACAGAAGTGTGGAAAGGTTAAGGGTAATCTAAATTTATACACATAATAAGTATTAGAATTAGAATTTTTAACTGGGTACTCTCAATGCAAATGAAATGATCTTCCCATAATATTCTTCTCTGTCATCTTCTATGTCCTAGTTTTCTTTCTTTATGTTATAAGCACTTAACTTAGTGTCTGGAATATAATACGTGCTTAATAAATGTTGTTCCCTCACCTCTCCCCAGGTGACCTTAAATTACACAGGACTTTTTAAATCTTGTCTCCCACTTCTGTTACTTATTGTCTCTGCAGACAAGTAATTTAGTCTCACTGGGTCTCAGCATCCTCATCTATAAAATGCAGGGAATAGGAAATAATGATCTATCATGTCTCCTGAAGCTCAAAATCTTGTGATAGATCTCTACAGTCCCTTTTAGTTCTGAATTACTATAATTAAAATATTTGACATTATCTGATACAAAGAATATGTAAGATAGCTAAATAGGGTGGTTGAAATTTATCAGACAAATAATAATTGATATGAATTGGAAGGAAGTAATAAATAATGAAACTTTCTACGCAGGTAGTGCTTTGTATTAGATTTATTATTTGTTACATGAATACTGTATATTTCCTATTCAACACAGCAGTAATTTTATTGAAATCAAATCTACATGGAATCTAAATATATTATTTAAGTCAAGCATTCTTGTCTGCCTGATTATCTATTTCAGTTTGCCTTTCTTGAAAGCAAATACAGCTATTTTATCTAACTTCAAACTTACTGCAACATACTCAAGTATGTACATACTGTCAAACACTTAGATTAACATCAACAAATATTATGTTTAATTCTGCGAATCTAGATGACAACTGGCAGAATAACCTACTTCTTTCAAGTAAAGTCAAAGAGTATTATTTGGTGCCAATGGTTGTTCAGTTATCTTGCAGAAATGTATGACTCTTCATGACCCCATTTGGAGATCTCTAGAGGCCAAGATTGTTGACAGAAAACTGGCAAAAAATTAGAAGGAGAGAAAACATACAGCAATGAATTTATGGAAATTGCATCCAATAGATGCTTAATATATCATGGGTTCTGAGCCAGTGGTAAAAGAAAAATATCTAGGAACATTATGAATTGATTCCTCAAAGCCTGATGTTCCCAAATGCCAGCAAAATGCTAGGCCTTACTTAACATTCACTCTACTGTTGGTTTGACAAATATTTGTTGAGTTCCTACTATGTGTGATACTTTAAAGTTAGTGATTGGGGAAGTTATAATGAGAAATAAGATATAACCTCTGGTCCCAAAGGTCTTATAATCTTTTAAACATTGTTATATCTTATTATTTTCCATTTGCATGTAGAAACAATTTTAAACTTTTTAAAAAACATTTTTGAATATTAACTTCTTTCTCTCTTTTTCCCACCTCCCTCACTAAGATGGCAAACAATTTGTTATAGGTTATACATGTGTAATCATGCAAATCATCTTTCCATATTAGTTATATTGTGAAACAAAACATATGAAACCATTAAAATAAAGTTAAAATAGAATACTTTAATCTGCATTTAGATACCATCAGTTCTTTCTCTGGAGATGGATAACATTTGTCATCATAAGTCCTATATGTATTTATTAGGGACATACTTTGGACAAGGTATTGCGGACACAAAGAACTATAGCAAAAGGAAATGAATTTACTTTAAGTGGTACGACAAGCACAAAAAGTACAATGATAGGTATAATATGAGCAAGGGAGTGACGTGGACAAAAGCTGAATTTTTCAAAATTCTCTAGGAATAACCAAAGGGAAATATAAGGCAATAGCTGGGGTAATCAGAGAAGGTTACATCAATTGAATTTCCAGCTGCAAGAGAAGAGAGATAAAGGCTATGAATAGTAGATATGAAAAAAAAAGAATGCATGAAGAAGAATATGCTTATACTCAGGAAGGAATGAAACAAAATATTATTTAAAGACAAGGACCCAACTTACCAAATGGAAAAAATGAAGGAAAGACTTCACAATATATATGGAGAGATGGAGAATAACTTTGACCTTCATCAGGATGTTGTAGGATAAAAGGGGACACAGAGTAGAAAGGGAAAATATGAACAGCTGAATGTTTGGACCTAAAGAAAATATGAAGCTCTTCTACAAGAGGAAGAAACAACTGCTTTTCCTCCAAAGACTGCTATTTTAGTACTATAGGAGCCATCAGGAGACAAATAATTCAGTAAGTGTCAGAAGATGATGTGAGGAGTAATAGTGGTTAGCAAGTTCCTGCCAAGGACTAAAGCCACTATTTTTTTTAAATGATGGCAATATAGAGGTCATTGTCTTCTGGGACATCTTGCCTCCATAAGATAGAAAACATGACAGCTGTCAAGGGACAATCTTAAAGCGCAGATGAGGCAGTAGAAGTTCCAGGGTCTCTATTTCCTCTAGAATAAACTAGAAAGTCATCTGTTAGACATTTAAAGTCCTTTATAATTGCTTTCCAACTCATAAAAATATGAGCAAAGTTAATAGAAGGGATATGGCTTTATTATAAAATATTATAAAATATCCCTTATATTTGCTTTGCTTTTATTTAAAAAAATAATTATGTGTGCATGTTATTTCCCCTTGTAGTATGTGTCTTTAATATAATAACTGTTTTCCTTTTGTTGGTGTATCCCCAAAACTTAATACAGTATATGGCATATAGTAAGAATTTAATCAATATATGTTTATTGATTCATTGATTAATTGGTAGTCAAATTAATAGCTGATGGGCAGCTTTCTGGTGATGAAACTCATTGGCTGTATACAATTATGTACAAAATATACACATATAAGTACACACACATATAAACCATTTGAATTGTTGTCCATCCTTCATTTTTGAAGATGACCAATGACATGATGGGGGTGATGTCTTAATTTTTGTTTGAATTGGATTTAAGTGAGGCAGAGCTGTGCAAGGTCTTTAGGTTCAATCTTACCTACTAGCAAGTCCATTAGTAAGACAATCAAGTCCACTAGCAAGACAAAAGGCCTATCAGTTATCCTCAACTGTGGTGAGCCTGTCTGTTAAGAAAAATTTACCAGTGGGTAGAGGTAAGATGGCAGAGTAAAAGCACAAAATTGGTGTGGTCTTTGGCTTCAACCATCTACAATACTTGTAAAAAAATGACTCTAAACAAATTTTAAAGTTACAGAACCCACAAAGAGACAGAGAGAAACAAATTTTCTTCTGAAGACAGCCTGGCAGGACAACAGGAAAAGTCTATCACAGCACACTGGGAACCAAGTGCAGTCCCCAATGAGGCACAGTTCTGGCCCCAGGGCAGCCCCAAGCAGTGCCCAGACCAGACAGGGCAGACTTCAAGAGAGTGAATCACCAGCAGCGGTGGCAGTTTCCAAATTCCTCAATGCATAAACACCAAAGAAAAAATAAAAGGTCGCTTGGGAACTCTGTTGGAAGGGTGAAGGAACAGCACAGTCTGGCCCCTACAGCTGAGGGGAGAAGCAGCTGAGGTGGAGTGGTGCTGCATGACTGCTTTTAGGGCTTATGGCCTGCAGATTGTAGGGGGACCAAGCAAATATGCAGAGGGTAATCACTCTTGTTTTGACCTGCATGGATTTGGATTGCAGTCTTGGTTGGTGGTCCTGGGGTGAGTGGCCAGTGAGCCAGAGCTTGTAGGGGCTACAGAGAGGGTGCCCACATAATTGCTCCTGCTCCTAATTAATTAGCAGCTACAAAACCCCAGAAATTTGGGAAAAAGCTCTCTCCATTCTATAAGCAGAGTGCTACCATGCCAAAGAGCTTAAATGTCAAGTAATTGGCAAGATGAGGAAACACCATCAGACCCTACAATCATTTTTGGGGACAAAAAGGATCAATGCAGGGAATTGGAGGAGGACAATGAAGGCAGAACCCCCATATCAAAAGCTTCCAAGAAAAATATGAATTAGTCACAGGCCATAGAGGAGCTCAAGAAGGATTGTGAAAATGAAGTAAGAGAAGTGGAGGAAAAACTGGGAAGAGAAATGAGAATGATGCAAGAAAATCATGAAAAGTGAGTCAACTTGGTAAAGGAAACCCAAAAGAATTTGGAAGAAAATAACATCTTAAAAAGTATACTAACTCAAAAGGCAAAAGAGCTCCAAAAAGCCAGTGAGAAGAATGCCTTAAAAGGCCCAATTTGCTAGATGGTAAAGGAATTTCAAAAACTCACTGAAGAGAATAATTCTGTCAAGATTATATTGGAGCAACTGGCTGCTAATGACGTTATGAATCATCAAGATACTATAAAATAGATCCAAACAAATGAAAAAAAAAATAGAAGGCAATATGAAATACCTCATTGGAAAAACCAGTGACCTGGAAAATAGATCCAGGAGAGATAATGTAAAACTTATTGGACTACCTGAAAGCCATGATAAAAAAAAAAACAAAAAACAAAACAAAACAAAAAACTAGAAATCATCCTTCAAGAAATTCTCAAGGAAAATTGCCCTGATTATTTTTGAACCAGAGGGCAAAATAGAAATTGAAAGAATTCACTCAAAACCTCTTGGAAAAGATCCTCAAAAGAAAACACCTAAGAATATTTTAGTTAAATTCCAGATTTCTCAGGTTCAGGAGAAAATATTACAAGTAGCCAGGAAGGAACAATTTGAGTATTGTGTCAAAATAAATAGGATAACCCAAGATCTGGCAGCTTCAACATTAAGGGATTGCAGGGCTTGGAATATGATATTCCAGAGGTCAAGGGAGTTAATATTAAAACCAAGAATGACCTACTCAGCAAAACTGAGTTTAATGCTTCAGGGCAAAATGTGGTTATTCAATGAAATAGAGGACTTTCAGGTATTCTTGATGAAAAAAACAGAGCTGAACAGAAAATTTGACTTGAAATTATAAGAAGAAAGAGAAGCATGAGAAGGTAAGTAGGAAAAAGAAATCATAAGGAACTTATTAAAGTTGAACTACTTACATTCCTACATGGAAAAACAATAATTTTAACTCATGATACTTTTCTCAATATGAGGATAGTTGAAGTAAATATATGTGTGTATATGTATGTATATATGTGTGTGTATAAATATATATACTTATATATATTTACATATATATTTATTATACACATTTATCTTTACATATATATGTAGATACACATATAAATATGTATATATACATTTATACACACACATATATACATACATATACACATACATATGTATAGGAGAGTGTATATATGTTTAAATATATATATATACACATATATATATATGCATGTGTGTTCATGTATACATAGACAAAGGGCACAGTATGGGGTGAATATAAAAGTGTGACATCTTAAAAATAAAATTAAGAGGTGAGAGAGGAATATATTGGGAGAAGGAAAAAGGGAGAGATAGATTAGGGTAAATTATCTCATATGAAAGAGGCAAGAAAATACTGTTATAATGTAAGGGAAGAACAGGAAGGTGAAAAGGAATGGGTCAACCTTACTCTCATTGAATTCGGCTTAAGAAGGGAATATCATACACACTCAACCAGGTGTCTTACCATACAGGAAAGCAGGAGGGAAGGGGATAAAGAGGGGTGTGTGTGATAAAATGGAGTGCAGATTTGGGGAGAGGGTAGTTAGAAGCAAACTTTTGAAAAGGGACAGGGTTAAAGTAGAAAATAGGAAGAGTAGGGGGCAGGATAGGGTGGAGGGATATATAGTCAGTCTTTCACAATATATCCACTATGGAAACATGTTGCATAACTACACATGTACAATCTATATTGAATTCCTTGTCTTCCCAGTGGGGGTGGGTGAGGAAGGAAGAAGGAAAAGGCTCTGGAACTCAAAGTTTCAAAAAAATTAAATGTTAATGCATATTGCATGCAACTGGGAAATAAGAAATACAGGCACTGGGGTATAGAAATCTGTTTTGCCCTACTAGAAAGTTGGGGGGGGGCGGGTAGATGGTGGAGGATATAAGAGAGAACTGAATGGAGGAAGGGGTATTCAGTAGGCTCACTATTCTGTGATGGGTGTTAGGGGAGAGATGGGGAGAAAAATTGCTAACTCAAAATCTTGTGGAAATGAATATTGAAAACTAAAAATAAATTAATTACTTAAAAAGAAAAAAAAAGAAATAGTATTATAGCAAAGCTTTTGAGACAGAGATGGAGTTTCAGGTACGTGAGAGGATTAGATAATGAATGAGGTGCTTTAAAACCACAATGACCCCCAAATATGAACTACTATCATAGTTTAATAAGAGAATAATAAATGTCTTCACTTGAAGATAACTGTAATGGTAATGGAATTTAAAGATCCCTCCATATTGGCTTGGTTTTTGGGTTGAGTATTGAAACCCAGAGCTTGTGAATCCCACTTGTGGGATGGACTTGTTGACATGAAAATGAAGAGGAAAAGGGTGATAAGGATAGGGAAGGGTAATAGGTTCTGCCAGGGACCCTGATCACTACTAGTGACCAGAAACCCTGCAATTCAGTCTGGAAAGAATTCTTCAGGCTTAAGCAAACTTTGAAGCTGAGATTGTAAAGTTTATTGTTACACTGCACAAGCACAGCAGGCAAGGATTCTTAGGGAACCTGCAAACTTACAGAGATCACAGGCATAGTTTTAAGGAGTCAAGATATGCTAACTAGGTGAGTAAGGGTGGGATCTGGGAGGAGTTAAGGAGTGGTCAGTGCCTAAAGGACAATTGACTAAGGAGTTACCCTATAGATAGGGCACTGAAGAATTTATGGTGCAGCTGGCCACTCTAAAGGAGATAACATTTAGTGAAGGATTCATAGATAAGTTATTGTTTCAAGCAGAGATAAACAGGTCATGAGTTGTTGCTGGGCAGACTGCTGGAAGGGGGAAGGGGCAGAGTCAATGCTCTGAGGCTGGGGAGTGGAAATGTGATTGTACAGACTGGTTTTACAAATTGATTTTACAGACATAAATCCCAAAGCACCCCATTTACAAACTGATGTTACAGATTGATATTACAGACTGATGTTACGTAGATTGATGTTACAAATATATATACATCCCAAGTAACCCATCAAAAAGAGAGTGCTGAACTGGAAGGAGCTAGTGTGGTGGATTTAGAGCCAGGCCCAAGCAGAGGAGGGTAGAAGAACTTTTGGGGAGCAGTACTGTGGAGGCAGAGAGAGAATAGAATTGCTGGGGGCCAGAGTTGCTGAGAAAGACTTCTGATGGCCAGTTGGAACTGCCCAGGACTTTTGAGACCTGACACCTGGAGCTGCCAAGAACTGAGGAGGGATGATTGTGGTGCTGTTATTTTGTCTGTCTGTTTTAATGTTTTGCCAGATTCATCTGCTTGTGAAGAATAGTGCTGTTGTTGTAGAGGTCCTGGGAACATGCTGTTTGTTCAGAAGCCCTGAAGAAGGATTTTCTGGGTGTATGTTTACAGAAATCCTGGAAGAGGGTCTTGCTGTTTTTTTTTTCCCCCGGGGTCCTGAGACTGTTCTGTAGGCAGAGAATGAATTGATGAGGACACTGGCTATGTATCTTGGGGTGTTGTTAAGCTTTGTATCCCCAGGAAAAGAGATTGCTGAGAACTTGCCTTGGGTTAAAGAAGAAGAAAAGACCTCTCCTTGGGTACTGAATGCTGTGATGATAACTTAAGCTTGTTATGACTTAGGGGTAGATGGCCTTTGTGCTCTCCATTGCCTCTTTTGAGAAGGTGTTTGGTGTTAACTGATGATAATTGTGATTCAGTTGTGATCCAGGGGTGGGAAACTTTTGACTTTTTGTGCTTTGTTGATTGACCAAATGAATGTACTTTGTTTATGATTGGAAAATAATCTCCATTTCAGAAGAGAGACTTTGTGACTGATTAAATGAATGTACTAGCCAGGGGTGAGGTACTTTGACTTTATATTTTGTGATTGGATTGAGAACTTGATAAATAACTCAGTTACATTGCATTTTGATTTTCTCTGTTCTGTAAATATTTTGCCTTAATTTGTTACTGAATAAATGTAGAGTTACTATCCTGATATTAGGAAACTTGCAAGTTTCCTTTGCTTGGCAATAACACAAGAGAAACTAGGATCTTTATGTGTAGTTGAGATTCAAGTTAGACAAAAAAAAATATGAACTCTTGAACAGTGAAGGGAGGATGTAGTTGTAGGAAAAGAGGTAAGAAAAAATCTCCCCCATTTGTGATGTTGTAGATATAACAATTTGGATTCTCCCTTTTCTGGAATACAGTTTGACACTCAGAACATGGGACCAGGGCCAGAGTCTAGACTAAATTAAGTCAATGGAGTCTACATATTTAGGGTATAGAGAGAAGCATATCTAAGACATGTACCTAATGTCCTGGATCAAATGTCCCAAAGCTGATGAATCAGCTGGAGAGTGAAATCAAAAAAGTTTTGCCATCTCCTAAGGGATGAGCTCTCTGTCTTTGAGAAACAATATACACAGTAACTCCCATAGAGCTGATGTCATTGGCAAGGAGTGGGAGGGAACTTAGTGATTCTTGGAATGTGCAAGACATACAAGCAGTGCTGAAGCTAGAACTACTGGGAGGCTAGAGGTGAGTGTAGAATGTCCCAGAAGTAAGAGGTCTCTTACACAATGTCTTCAAATCTTCAGGTATGGGAGAGGGAGAAAGATAGGAATACATATGGAAAGGGCAATCTTGGTAGTGTAAACAGACAGCAGTGGTGAGGAATTTCTTGTTTAATCAGATAGGAATAATATAGTGGAATGAATGCTGGCTAGAATTCCACTAGTTCTGTATGACCCTGGGCAAATTATTTAAACTATTGGAGCTTAAGTCTCCTCACCTGTACAATGGGATTGATAATGCTTGTCCTGTATAACTTGTGGAATCATTAAGAGAGATTACATAAGATAACTTAAGTAAAGTGCTTTATGAACTGTGATATATAAAAAAAAGAAAAATTTACCAACTTGTGAATGCTGTACATGCTACAGCTTCTGGGAGCCACAGGTGAGAGTTGGGTGAAGATAGATAAGAAAGTTAGATGATCAGCCCTAAAATGGTCCTGGTAAGCTCTCATAACAGAGGTGCTAGTCTTCCCTGAACACCCCTTTTCCTACATCTAGCAGTTAAATAGGTGATGCAGTAGATAGAGTGGGGGCACACAGTCAAGAACACACAAGTTCACATCTGACATTAGATATTCACTAGCTGTGTGACCCTAAGCAAGTCACTTAACCTTGTTTGCCTCAGTTATCTCATCTATAAACTGAGTTGGAAAAGGAAATAGCAAACTAGTATCTTTTGCCAAGAAAACCTCAGATGAGGTCACAAAGAATAAAACATGACTGAAACAACTGATTAAAAACATTAAAGTACTCTATAAATATCAGCTGCCAAAAGTTATGTATACACATATATAAAGCAGTTATTCACAAATATACGTGTGTATGCATATGTATATATTATGTATATACACAAACATAAGCACACATATCATATGTGTGTATGTATATGTATATGAATATATATGTGTATATATATGTATATGTGTTTATATCTAGCTAGCTAGCTATAGAGAAAGAATGAGGGAATATTTTTGGCTTGACTGTACATATTTGTTAAAAATAAAAATTTCTTTTCTATTTTTTTGCAATGTGGGGGATATCAGAGGAAAAAAAAGGATTTCTGGTAATAATTAAAATAATAATTAAAAATTTACATTTGGAGGTACTGCTACAGATAGGGAATGCTGCTTACACTTTCCAGAGAGATCACTGCTTTAATTGTTTTCCTTTATTAGGAGAAACCTAATCTGTAAATGTTTGTTATCTAAAACAAACCATAACCATAACACATTTTAAAAGAAACAACCCATCTGACAAGAAGATATCCAACCTTTGCTTGACTATTTCAGAGTTGGGAGAGCTCATTACCTCCTGGGGGACCCTATTTCCCTTTGGAAAATTTTTTATCTGATTTTGAATCTAGTACTTAGTATTCAAAAGTATTTAAAATTGTAAGAATTCCAAAGTCCTTTTCAAGTCCCATTCTGGTGGGGAAACCTGAATTATAAGAGGCTATGTAATTTGAAAGTTGTTAGTAGAGTTAGGAATAGAACTGAATCTCTCTTCCCATAGTATAATTATTAGAATTGTTCATTCACTAGGTATATAGGTTGCTGTCAGTCTGCTTAGTTACTGATGTTGAGAATGATAATTGCTCTTACAAAGTTTTGTTGCTATGCTCATGATTATTACTCCTTTTAGAATGCCCCTAGAAAACTCCATGTAAGTTTACTTTCATTAGGTAATGTAAAAATGACACCTCCCAAACCTAAGTATATTTTAATACCACTAAATATAAACTTTGTCGCATACTGCTGATTATGATCATTATAATAATAACTAGCATTCCTATAGCTCTTTAAGGTTTACAGAGGGCTTTACATACACTGTCTCATTTGATTTTCTTTTTTTTTTAAACAAATGCTTTATTAACTTCTGTTTTACATCATTCATTTCCGCCAGATTTTGAGTTACAATCATTTTCCCCCCATTATTCCCCTACCCAACCTCCCAGAATAGCAGTCCCACAAGATATCGCTTCCTCCAATCTGCTCTCTCCCATACCTTCTCCCATACCCCCATCGACTTTTCCATTAGAGGAAGATGAATCTTTGTGTCCCAATGCCTGCACATCTTATCTCCCAATTATAGGCAAAAGAGTATTAATAATAGTATTTATATATATATTTGAAACATTTAATGTTACGACCTCGAATTTCAGATCCATTTCCTTCCTCCCTTGTCACCCATTCCTTCTTGGGAGATAAGTAATTCAGTATATGTTGTACATGTCTAGCTATGCAAAACATTATCATAGTAGATATATTGTACAAGGCTGCTTAAAATTCCCTCCCACTCATCCCACCCCCCACCTGGTCCATTCCCTACATGATCCTGTCCCTCTTCTATAGTGGGTACTTCCAACCTCCCCTCACCCCAAGGATGCCCTCCCATCCATCATCCCTCCTCTCATCCCCCTTCCCCCTATCCTGCTGCAGGTTGAGATATCCCATTTAGTATGTATGTCATTTTCTCCCTGAACCAAATTCAATGTGAATGTGGTTTTGCCTTTTTAGCCTTCCTTATTCTCCCCCTCCTTTGCAACCACTTCCCCTACATGAGATAGTTTACCCTACCATGTCTCTCCCCATCTCCTCTTGCCACTTTCCTCTCTCACCTCATAATTTCATCCCTTGAGTATTCTCCCTTCCCAACAAATTCAACCTATGCCCTCTATCCATATATAACTGTAACCATATACACAGACATTCACATATGTATTCATATGACCACACACCCTTCTTCCATTATTTTCATAGTGAGAAGATATCATCAGTCACAGTTATTGCTTTTCCATATAGGAATGTAAATAGTTCAACTTTGATAAGTTCCTTTTGATTTCTTTTCCCTGATTACCTTCTCAGGCATCTCTTCCTTCTTGTGTCTGGATGTCAAATTTTCTATTCAACTCTGGTTTTTTCCTCAAGAATGCTTGACAGTCCTCTATTCCACTGAATGACCATATTTTCCCCTGAAAGAAAATACTCAGTTTTGCTGGGTAGGTGACCCTTGGGTTCATTCCCAGTTCTTTTGCCCTCTGGAATATCATATTCCATGCCCTTCGATCCCTCAGTGTAGAAGCTGCCAGGTCCTGGGCTATTCTGATTGTGTTTCCACAATATTGAAATTGTTTCTTCCTGGCTGCTTGTAGTATTTTCTCCTTGATCTGGGGATTCTGGAACCTGGCTATAATATTCCTGGGAGTTTTCTTTTTGGGATCTTTTTCAGGAGGTGATCGGTGGATTCTTTCAACCTCTATTTTGCCCTCTGGATCTAAAACATCAGGGCAGTTTTCCTTGAGAATTTCTTGAAGGGTGATTTCTAGGTTCTTTCCTTGATCATGGCTTTCAGGTAGTCCAATAATTTTTAAATTGTCTCTCCTGGATCTATTTTCCAGGTCAGTGGTTTTTCCCATGAGATATTTCACATTGCCTTCTAATCTTTCGTTTGTTTGGATCTGCTTAACAGCATCTTGATTTCTCATAAAGTCATTAGCTTCCATTTGCTCCAGTCTAACTCTGAAGGAATGAATCTCCTCAGTGAACTTTTGAGATTCTTTTTCCATCTGGCAAATTCGACTTTTTAAGGCATTCTTCTCCTCATTGCCCTTTTGGGCCTCCTTTGCCATTTGAGCTAGTCTATTTTTTAAGGTGTTGTTTTCCTCAGTCAGGCTGTTGACCCTCATTTCATACTTTTCCTGCATCCTTCTCATTTCTCTTTCTAATTTTTCCTCCACTTCTCTTATTTGATTTTTAAAGTCCTTCTTAAGGTCCTCTATGGCCTGCAACCCGCTCATGTTTTCCCCTGGGGCTTTTGGAGCAGGACTTCTGACCTCACAGTCCTTTTCCTGCTCTATGCCCCCAAAATAGGAGTCTAGGGTTGCATTTTTCTGTTTCCTTTGCCTTGGCATGTTGCCACTTAATTACTTGACTTTTGGGCTTGTTGCCACACTATGGCTTTAAGGCCAGATAGAGGAATTTTTGTCCCGAACGTGTGGGGGGCAACTTCCGTTTCTGGCAAGCTGTAAACCCACCCACGACTTCCACCCTAGATCACAATCCAGATCCAGGGAGGTTAAAGCAAGAGCGATTACCCCCCAAGACTGATTGCTGGATCTCCCCACGATTTGTAGGCTGGGAGCCAGAAATGCCTATGAAAACTACAAAATGGCGTTTCTCCTCAGAGGTTTCTAGCCCCCAGGGGAGGGAGCTGACGCATTCCCCAAATACAGGTCCCAAAGTCCATAGGACACTAACCTCTTACTTTGTCCTAGGCATGTCTATGTTGATAATTCTGTTGTAGCCACAGCTCCTGGTGTTCTGGGGTTCCTCCAGCTGGCTGCTGGCCCTGCCGCCCTGGGGCTAAAACCTCGGCTCAAGGGGACCTAGGCTCGGCTCGGCTGGGCTCCTGTGCTCTGCGCTCTGAGCGTTGCCGGCTCCCAGACCACTGCGCTGGTCCTTCCTGCAAGGCTGCTGGGCTGTCCTCAGTGGGAGGTTAGCTTCTCTGTGTCGTTCTGTGGGTGCTGGGGCTCCAGAAGTTGTTCAGAGTCCTTTTTTACATAGTTTGTGGGGAATCTGGGTGCAGAGAGGCTTGGACGAGCTGTTTCTACTCCGCCATCTTGGCTCCGCCCCGTCTCATTTGATTTTCACAACTTGATTTAAAAAAATAACAGCAACTGCAGTAATAACAAAATCAAAACATTGTCCTTGAAGACTTATTTAAGGTGATGTAGTTTCATGTAGCATAGAAAGAATGAGTGGTGCTGTGACAGAAGAGAACTAACTGAAATAGGTGCAATCCATTTTGCTATAAGGGGCTCATAATGAGTTTCTGTCTCCTTGCAACTATACTAGAATGAGAGAATAACTTAATTAGAAACATTTTCAAATATTGACAAGTCCCAAAGATAGAGCTGAATGTAAATATCTCAACTTCGAGTAAAGACACCTTTATTCTATTATAATTCAATTTGTTATTTGGAGCTCCAGGCAGAAATTTGACTGGTGACAGTTTAGGTGGATTCTTCATGCAAGAGAAAGAAGCAATAACAAATCAGCCTTTTTGTGTGATGTAAACAAACACTACTCGATGCCTATAGCACTATTCCAAGGAGAAAAGTGATGATCACCCAGAGCAGAAATTTACTGTAAAAATTAAACTATATTTAAAATGAGGCATGAAGTTTCCTATTGACAAGTACATGATATAAAGATTTTTTTTTTTAAGAATGAAGGCCATATGCAATTTTCCCATTTATTATGTGCATTACCAACATTTTACATCGTACATTTTCACCAAATTAATATTCACTACTTTTAAGGAATTTTCCAAAAATTACTTTCAAATTATCTTTGATCATTTCTATTTATATGTATTTTAGCATATGGTCACTCTATGTGGATAATGATTCAATATGAAATGCCATATAAGTTTAATAAAATACAAACTCTAAAAGAGGACCTATTTGAAAGAAAAAGAGAAATGCATAGGTTGGAACATGGTATAAAGGAAAAAGTGATGGATTTGGGCTCAGGAGAGCAAGACTTAAATCTAGTTCTTCTTAGTACCTAGTTGACCATAGTCAGGTCAGTCCAACTCTTAGAACTTCCATCTGTTACACATCTGTTCCAAAAGAAATTCAGGGTTGTTACTGTTCTAATAAAGATTATGACATAATTAAAAAAATGGTAGTTGTAAGTCATAGTCAGAGTTAAATTTTCATGGGCAGATCCATACTGCCTATATGTGGACCAATATCATCATATTGGGATGCAATGGGGAATGAAGGAATTAAGGTGAGTTTCAGAGTTAGGATGCTCTGGAATCAAATTGTCACTAATACATGTTGAAAATACATCCCTAGGGAAGTCATTGAGACAGTCATTGATGGATGGAAATACTGAAACACAATAAATGGGAAAATATTTCCTGATCTGCATGGATAGATGAAGTTTCCAAATAGGAATTCTTTGCACTAATGGATAGTGGTGGTGGTAGATGGAGTTTGGAGGAAGTTCAGTCTGTAGCAGCAGCAGGAGGAACAGTGAACAATTTCACAGTAGGTATTAATCACTTAAAAAATGTCTCAATGGAGTAACAGTAACAATAAGAAAATAAATTTGGAAATGAAATGTATATTTTCCTCATAGAATTAAACCATTTTATTAAGACTTGAAGCCATAATAAGAGTTAAGTTGTTTGAAATTTGATCCAATGGACACCATTGTATTCGGGTTAGCTATAGGTATGTGCCAGGATCTATCTATCTATCTATCTATCTATCTATCTATCTATCTATCTATCTATCTACATTGGTATAGATAGAAACAACACATGTGTACATATATAACATATGTGTGTATATTTCATTAATGTGTATATGCATATACATTTATGTTTTATGTACACACATAAAATTGTTACATTTGGGAAAGGAAGAAGAAAATAATTTAGAAGAAAGTTCTAGGAACTACATAATAACACAGTTTCAAAGGCAGTTTAAACAACTGCACACTAAGATTTAGGCAGCAATCAAAAAATCCCAGTCCTGATAATGAGTCCAGTTATTTCTCCACTAGACCACAGTTTTTTGCAAAAATACACATAAACTTTTTTTCTATTTGAAACAACTTTCAGCAGCAATAAGATGACATGATTTCTTTGCTCACATATCATAAGAGATAGAGAATATATTTGTAAACATTAACATATGATAAATAGATGCAATTGAAATCTAACTCCTACTAACAGTCTGTTTTAAGAACTCATAAGATTTATTAAGAAAAAATGCAATTGTTTTCCAAAGATAATAAACATGTTAGAACTATTTGTTCTACATTTTTTTGTGTACTTACATGTAATAACCAAATCTTACCAAGCAATAGTAATGGCAGCTGTTATTTTTATAGTGTTTTATGTTTTTTGTTTAGTTGATTCAGTTATGTCCTATTCTTTGTGACCCCATTTATGGTTTTATTGGTAAAGATACTGGAGTGGTTTGTCATTTTCTTCTCTAACTCATTATATAGATTAGCAAACTGAAGCAAGCAGGGTAAAGTTACTTGTTTAGGGTCACATAGCTGGTAAATGACTAAGGCTGGATGAACTCAGGTCTTCCTGAATCTAGACCCAGGATTCTATGTGCCATCTAGATCACTGCCACTTTAAGGTTTGCAATATACATTACATTCATGATCTTACTTGATCCTAACAATTATGGGAGTTGTGATTATTATTAGTCCTATTTTATGGATAAGGAGTCTGAAGCTCAGAGGGTTTAAGTGACAATTAAGGCCAACCAATATGAACTTAGTTTGTCTGACTCTTACTTCCAGAGCTTTATTCACTGTGCACACTGCTTAAACATTGTGTCTAAGTTGACTAAAAACTTATCTGGACATAGTTAAAGATAGTAATAGCTTTTTCCTTGGGATATAATGAACAACACCTAATGATTAAGATGCAATTTAGCAATATCAGTGAAAATGAATTTTTTTTTGGTGGAACACATGGTAAAATTTGATTGAATATACTTACACTGCATGCAAAACAGTAATATTCCTGGGAATAATGTATGATTTGAACCAAACTTTCTCTTAACAAAAGGACTCTCAGCCTTTCTCAGATGATATGTCATTTCAAAATAAATAAATGTTGAGACTTGCTGGTTCTTAAAAGAGCTAATTTAAATATGAATCAATCAATGTTTCAAAGTCTCTGATGGTTCTCTAGCTATAGAACTTAAATTAAAAAAAAGATTTTAACATATTTTCTTTGCCAAATGGGGTGATGAATGGTCTTATTAATGAATTTTCAAAATTTTGAAGCTATTTAAAAGAACTAATATCCAAATTGTAAAGTAAATGACTTAATTGTTTAAGGAAGGGGTTTATTTTGATGTTCTTAGCATAACCAAGGAACATAAAGCCTTTCTAAAGATAACATGATTTAGTGTCTGCTTTAAATATGAATTTTCCTAGTATATAGTCAACAAGTATCCTAAGTTTGATAAAGTTCAATTAACAATAACATATTTAGTTTAACACTTAACAAAAAATAAATATGTATAGGATTCTTTTTCCCCCTAAAATTAGATAATTGATTCATACTTGTGCGAATAGCCTTATACACAAATCTTTTTAGTATCATGATATCTGCAAATATTTTCATATATATTAGTACTACTTATTGACCTTCTCCAACAATTACTCCAATTCTTCTAGTTGCATATCTCATAAATCCATATGATTTTTTGGTACTCTGCACACTCAGCAAATAATTTGGGGGTACAAAATAAATGACCAGATAGTATCTTTCTCAGTCTTGATTACCTGGAAGAGGATAAATGTGGAGTATGTGTGGTATATTTGTGAGTACCTGACCTTAAATTTCAGTCTAGATCATAGACTTCTGTGGGCAAAGAGCAGAGTTCAGAATGTCAGTGTTTGAAATTTGAGATGGGTTCATCAGGGAAAGGAGCCAAAGGTACTAGGAAACCTTATAGTAATGGAGATTGTGAGAATTAGAGGATAAAAGGAAGGACCAGAGAAAAAAAGTTCTTGCTCACAGAATCTTAAGAAGGTAGAGGAAATTGAAAATAATAAGGCAAAAAAAAATGAGTAGGAGGTACAACACAGATTCTAGCAGGAGTTCCAGGCAAGGGGCACCTAGGTAGCACAGTAAATAGAGCACTGGCCCTGGAGTCAGAAGGACCCAAGTTCAAATGCGGCCACAAACACTTAATACTTACTAGCCATTTGACCTTGGGTAAGACACTTAACCCCAATTGCCTTGCTTTCTTTTCTCCAAAACCAAAAAAAAAAAAGAGTTCTAGAGTTCTAGGATCTCAGAATAGTACACTGAATAAAGTGGATGAGTTATAGGTGGTCAAGGAAAGATCCATTTATGAGCAGTCATAAAATTTATTATTGTAATCCTTTATACCACAGGTATTTAAAAGTTCTTCTTTTTTCCTTTCTTTCTGTTTTTTTTTTTATATACCCCTTTGGCCAGGTTGGCATAGCTATAGATTCCTGAGAATAATACTTTTAAATGCATTGAAAAATACATGATTACAAAATTGAAAAGTATATATTTAAATGTAATTGTTAATATGCATATTAATAATTACATTTATGGTTATATATTTATATGCATGCACGCATGCATGTATGTATGTATATATTTAAGTTCTTGGACCCCATATTAAGAACTGTTGCACAGAGTGGTATAGGGAACATGTGGAAATAATGGAATAAAATTAAGAAAAGAAAATCATACAAAAGATAGATTTTCATTGGTAAAGATGGATGAGGTTTATTAACTTATATGGATTCTCAATTCTTTCTTTATCAGTAGTGTTGATGGTCATGAAGTCCAGGAATGCCAAAAATATTATTTGGATAACTTGTGAATATTAGCTTTAGATAGACCAGTTCCATCATAAATATTAGTGGTTAGTGGAATTCATACATGACATTGTATTTCCCATCTTCATATGTTTGCACAAGCTAGTACTACATTTTTACAGTTCCTCACTTCCATCCCTTAGAATTCAATGCTGAATTCACATACCACCTCCTAGACAAGTACTTTCCTATCCCTCCTCCCCCATTCAGATGTTAGTACTTTTTGTCCTTCCAAAACAACAACATTCTCCATTTATAGTGCATATGTTTTTTTTAAACTCTGCATATGTGTCTCCCAGTCCCTAAATAGAATATTTTCTCCAAAAGAGAAGTTTTATTTTTATTGGATATAGGTAGCAAGGCAGATAGAATGCTGGAATATAAGTCAAGATGACTTGATATTTTGATCCAAAAGCCGGCATTCTATTCATTCTACCACCTAGCTGCCTCTGCTGCTAGGCCTATACCCCAACATGTTCAAAGAAAGAAGAAAATGTCCCATAGCACCTCTTCTTATGGTGTAAAAAACAAACAAAAAACAGAGAAACAAACAACAACCTGGGAACTAAGAGAATGTCCTGAACAAATTATGGTGAATGAATGTAACAGAATGTTATTATACTATAGGAAATGAAACAAATAATTTTGAGGAGACTTATATGAACAGAGTGAAATGAATAGAAACAGGATAATGTTTAATATAACATCAATCTTATAGAAAAGAACAAATCTGAAGAACTGCATAAACTGATAGAGCAGAAAATGACCAGGATGAGGAAAACAATTTATACAATACCAACCCTGTAAAACAACAGCAACAACTTTAAAAACTATAAATAAAAACCCTGATCAACAAAATGGACATTCACGTTTAAATAGGCCAATGGTGAAGAATGTTATCTGCGTCTTCATAGAGTGGTCATGAATTCAGTGTGCAGAATGAGATACTTTTTGTACATTTCCAATGAACAAATTTGTTTTGGTGGACTAAATTGTTTTGTTTAACTCTTTTTTTCTTTCTCTTTCCTACTGACACTTTTTTATATATAAAAAAAAAAAAATCATTGATTGACTGTAAGCAATACCAGACCATTTTGCTAGGGGAAGGGGATATGATTAAAATTAATTCCTCACTTAAAAGATGAGAGTGAATTTAAAAGTCAGGAATAAATGCCAGGAGATTTATAACAGCATATTTATAAAAAATGGGGAAACAAAACTCCTCTCATTGGTCCAGTAAAGAAAAATGCTGTGTTGCTTTATCTGTAGGGGAATGGTTTTGAAAACAAAAATGTTTTTGACACATCTCCAGTCACTCATTGCTTCAATTTTAATAGCTGACAGTAGCCTGGGCTAGTTATACCACAATAATATTGAAAAAGTATCACACACACACACACACACACACACTGAAATAATTTAAAGGTGATGAAAGGTGATGATTCAGCAGATAAGATCATTGGTGTTACCATATTACAATTCAGATTTAACATAAAATACATTTGACAAAGTATAAAACCTTCTTCCTGTCTTTCAGTGAAGGATCATTTTCATGGATTTATTTGTATATTTGTAATTAGATGGATGACTCCAGAAAGTCTGGTCTTATGGAAAGCACATTAAATAAGTAAATGCCTTTAAGGCAGAATTCTGAGTCCAATGTTAAGATATCTTTGATGAGATTTTAATATTGATGTATCTTCTGTTGTTCTCCCTCTTATAGCCATACTTTTTCCCAATTCAGTAAATATAGGATTTCTTCATTTGATGGTTTTTACATGTGATGGGAGGAGCAACAAAAGAAATAGGAAAGAAACTTTCTCTATTAAGGGAATTTACAATCCACTAACATAGAAATATACATATATACACAAATCTGCTGTGTAAATCTTAGAAATGCTATATGTAAACGTCAGCAATTATTTTATATTTCTCACACATGAGAGGCAGTTTGAGGTAAAGTAGTAATGTTTAAACTGTCTAAATGGACAAAATACTTTCAAGTACCTTGGTATTTTAGGTCAATATTTATAAGTGACAAATAGCAAGTTGTTTTCAACTCATTCTTAGACATTTATTAATAAAAACATGCTATTTGCCTATTTTTGGCTACTTTACATCTTATTAAAAGTGATATGTGCAGTAGAAAAGGCAATGGCTCTTTAGTCAGGGTACCTGCATAAAATTCTACTCATGAAACTTCGTCTCTATAATACCTTGGGCAAGTTATTTACTTTCCCTAGATCTTAGTTTTCTCTTCTGTAAAATGAGGGCATCAGATAGATGACTTAAAGAGGCCATTCCAGTTCTGTCTAAGATTCCAGTGATGCATTTGTGTAATGGATGGGGAGTTGGCCATGGGTCCACGGGTTCAAGTCTACTTGTGACACATATTGGCTATGTGATTCTAGGTAAGTCATTCATTTCAATGTTAGTTTTATTAATTGAATCAATACATTCACATTTATTCAATTCATTTACTTAATTCAGTGTAATATTTCTTGAGAAGGAGAGTAGTATAATGGATAAAGGGATTGGTTTTGTGTAGCAACCCTTGGCTTTTACACCAACTACTTGACCATCACCAATGCACTTAACCATGGGCTGTGTTTCCTGACAACTCTTTAGGATCATATGGGAATTTTCCCACATGGAGTCCCCTACAATTATGCAATCAGGTTCAAACTACAATTCCAGTCCACACTTATCATGATGGAAAATAATTTTAATCTTATTATTTTTAAAAAATTAATAATGTTCTTTTGAAACTGATCATTTGGTACTGCTATGAATTGTTCTCAAAACTGTGAAAAGTGCATTGCAGATATTGTATGATTTATAAAATATCTCAAATCATAACAATGATGGAACAATGATAACTAAGTTAAAATTTCTACCCTTTTACTCATGCATGCTAATTATGATAATCAAAAAGAACTTTCGGGGGGCGGAGCCAAGATGGCGGAGTAGGAACAGCTCCTCCAAGCCACTCTGCCCCAGATTCCCCCCAAACTATGTAAAAGGGGACTCTGAACAACTTCTGGAGCCCCAACACCCATAGAACGACACAGAAAAGCTAACCTCCCGCTGAGGACAGCCCAACAGCCCTGCAGGAAGGACCAGCGCAGTGGTCTGGGACCTGGCAGCGCGCAGCCCACAGAACGCAGGTGCCAGCTGAGCCCAGGTCCGCATGAGCCGAGGTTTTAGCCCCAGGGCGGCAGGGCCAGCAGCTGGCTGGAGGAACCCCAGAATACCAGGAGCTGTGGCGACTCCAGAATTATCAACATAGACATGCCTAGGACAAAGTAAGAGGTTGGGGTCCTATGGACTTTGGGACTGGTATTTAGGGAATGTGTCGGCTCCCTCCCCTGGGGGCTAGAAGCCTCTGAGGAGACATGCTATTTTGCAGTTTTCAGAGGCAGCTCCAGCTCCCGGCCTCCAAATCGTAGGGAGATCCAGCAATCAGTCTTGGGGGGTAATCGCTCTTGCTTTAACCACCCTGGATCTGGATTGTGATCTAGGGTGGAAGTCTTGGGTGGGTTTACAGCTTGCCAGAAACGGAAGTTGCCCCCCACACGTTCGGGACGAAAATTCCTCTAGCTGGCCTTAAAGCCATAGTGTGGCAACAAGCCCAAAAGTCAAGCAATTAAGTGGCAACATGCCAAGGCAAAGGAAACAGAAAATGCAACCCTAGACTCCTATTTTGGGGGCATAGAGCAGGAAAAGGACTGTGAGGTCAGAAGTCCTTCTCCAAAAGCCCCAGGGGAAAACATGAGCGGGTTGCAGGTCATAGAGGACCTTAAGAAGGACTTTAAAAATCAAATAAGAGAAGTGGAGGAAAAATTGGAAAGAGAAATGAGAAGGATGCAGGAAAAGTATGAAATGAGGGTCAACAGCCTGACTGAGGAAAACAACACCTTAAAAAATAGACTAACTCAAATGGCAAAGGAGGCCCAAAACGGCAATGAGGAGAAGAATGCCTTAAAAAGTCGAATTTGCCAGATGGAAAAGAATCTCAAAAGTTCACTGAGGAGATTCATTCCTTCAGAGTTAGACTGGAGCAAATGGAAGCTAATGACTTTATGAGAAATCAAGATGCTGTTAAGCAGATCCAAACAAACGAAAGATTAGAAGGCAATGTGAAATATCTCATGGGAAAAACCACTGACCTGGAAAATAGATCCAGGAGAGACAATTTAAAAATTATTGGACTACCTGAAAGCCATGATCAAAGAAAGAACCTAGAAATCACCCTTCAAGAAATTCTCAAGGAAAACTGCCCTGATGTTTTAGATCCAGAGGGAAAATAGAGGTTGAAAGAATCCACCAATCACCTCCTGAAAAAGATCCCAAAAAGAAAACTCCCAGGAATATTATAGCCAGGTTCCAAAATCCCCAGATCAAGGAGAAAATACTCCAAGCAGCCAGGAAGAAACAATTTCAATATTGTGGAAACACAATCAGAATAGCCCAGGACCTGGCAGCTTCTACACTGAGGGATCGAAGGGCATGGAATGATATTCCAGAGGGCAAAAGAACTGGGAATGAACCCAAGGGTCACCTACCCAGCAAAACTGAGTATTTTGTTTCAGGGGAAAATATGGTCATTCAGTGGAATAGAGGACTTTCAAGCATTCTTGAGGAAAAAAACAGAGTTGAATAGAAAATCTGACATCCAGACACAAGAAGCAAGAGATGCCTGAGAAGGTAATCAGGGAAAGAAATCAAAAGGAACTTATCAAAGTTGAACTATTTACATTCCTATATGGAAAAGCAATAACTGGGACTGATGATATCTTTCTCACTATGAAAATAATGGAAGAAGGGGGTGTGGTCATATGAATACATATATGAATGTGTGTGTATATGGTTACAGTTATATATGGATAGAGGGCATAGGTTGAATTTGTTGGGAAGGGAGAATACTCAAGGGATGAAATTATGAGGTGAGAGAGGAAAGTAGCAAGAGGAGATGGGGAGAGATAGGGTAGGGTAAACTATCCCATGTAGAAGAAGCAAGGGGAAGTGGTTGCAAAGGAGGGGGAGAATAAGGAAGGCTAAAAAAGCAAAACCACATTCACATTGAATTTGGTTCAGGGAGAAAATGACATACATACTAAATGGGATATCTCAACCTGCAGCAGGATAGGGGGAAGGGGGATGAGAGGAAGGATGATGGATGGGAGGGCATCCTGGGGGGGAGGGGAGGTTGGAAGTACCCACTATAGAAGAGGGACAGGATTATGTAGGGAATGGACCAGGTGGGGGGTGGGATGAGTGGGAGGGAATTATAAGCAGCCTTGTACAATATATCTACTATGATAATATTTTGTATAGCTAGACATGTACAACATATACTGAATTACTTATCTCCCAAGAGGGAATGGGTGACAAGGGAGGAAGGAAATGGATCTGAAATTCGAGGTCATAACATTAAATGTTTCAAATATATATAAATACTATTATTAATACTCTTTTGCTTGTAATAGGGAGATAAGATGTGTAGGCATTGGGACACAAAGATTCACCTTCCTCTAATGGAAAAGTCGATGGGGTTATGGGAGAAGGTATGGGAGAGAGCAGATTGGAGGAAGCGATATCTTGTGGGACTACTATTCTGGGAGGCTGGGTAGGACAATAATGGGGGGAAAATGATTGTAACTCAAAATCTGGCAGAAATGAATGATGTAAAACAGAAGTTAATAAAGCATTTGTTTAAAAAAAAAAGAACTTTCAGTTTCAGTGATGGTGGTAAATGACTATTTTTAGAATTAGAAGCTATAGACTTTTGCAATTATTTTTGTAGCTGATGAATCAGTACTATCATCTTCCAAAAAAAAGCATCATATTAATAGTATTAGTGCCATATATCAGATGGCATTTTTTGTCAGATTAATCAGATATTGAGTGTGCCTTCATTGTTGAAGGACATATAAGACTGACTTCAACATGCTTACAAATAAAAATAGAGGATGAATTCACAGAGGAAATAAATGAAGAATAGTTTTGCAAGGCAGCATATTGCACACTAATATGGCACAAATTGTCTACAAACATTATACAAGGATTCCAGATAAAGGAATGAAATATTCCAGGCAGCTTTATAGGATGAATCATAATATATTTTATTATAACTCATGCAATTAAAAGTTTTAACATGAAAGAGAAGTCAGAGGCAATCTAGTTCAATTCTTTCATTTTATAGTAGAGTAATCTGAAGCTCAGGAAATACTTTGGCCAAAGTCAGAGAGGTGTCAGAGGTGTAATTTGAACCTATGTCCTCTGACTCAAGACCATGCCATGGTGCCTTCACTTAAGGGCTATGTACTGTGTTAAGTGAGGTTATACAAATAAAAAACCAAAATAGTCTTTTTCCTCAAGGAGGGGACTTTCCAATATGAGAGTCAATATACTTCCTTGAACCATAGAATGCATTGATAGGAATAATTACTAAAAAGTGGGAAAAAGAAGAATTGGCTAAGTTTTACAATGCTTAAAGGCTGTAAAATGCATAAAATATTAAATATGGCAGCTAATATTTGATCCTAAAAGCAATAGGGAACCATTGGTGGATGTTGGGTAGATGGGTGACATTTACAGACCTTTAGGAACTTTATGAAAATCATTTTGGCAGCAGTGTAGAAGATGTATTGGAGAAGAGAGGAATTTATGTAAGTAGTCCAATAGGAAGGCTATGTATTGCAATAATTCAGGTGAAGGAAATTGAAGGCCTGAATCACGGAGGTGGCTGTGTGAGTTGTAAAATCGAAAAGTTCCCTCTTCCCTTAAAGGAACTTACAATCAATATGTGAAAAAAAAATATTGTCAGAGTTGGCAATTGATTAAGTATGTGGAATTAAAGAGAAAAAAAATGAGTAGAAAAAGAGTAGGAAAAATTAAAGGTAGAAAGTTCTTTTGAAATTATTTCAAAATTATTTCAAAAATCCAAATTTGATTTTTACAGGGGAGTTAAATAATTGCTCTTTTGATAGTACATTTTGGTGAGATCTGCAAAGTTATTAGATTGGTTAAGAAATTAATTTTCACAATTGATTTAAAAAAGTTATCATTTTGCCAAATGGCAAAGAAACATTAGACATGAAGACAAGTTAGAGGAAAATAATCTAAATGGAAATAAAAAGAAGGATCATGGATATGTTTATTTGTTTTAATTTAATGAATTAATTTTTTTAGCTCTCAACATTCATTTCCTCGAGATTTTGAGATCCAAATTTTCTCCCCATCTCTCCCTTCCACTGTCCCAAGACAGCACGCATTTGATTATCCCTTCTCCCAATCTGCCCTTCTTTCTGATACCCCCTCCCTACCCATTCTCTTCTTTTTTCTTGTAGGGCAAGACAGTTTTCTATATGCCACTGCATGTATGTCTTATTTCCCTGATGCATATAAAAATATTTTTAATAGTCATATTTTAAAACTTTGAGTTTTACTTTCTCTTCTTTCCTCTATCTCCAACCACCCTCATTGAGAAGACAGTTAAGTTGATATATGTGTAGTAATGCAAAAAAATTCCATATTAGTCATGTTGGGAAAGAATACCTATATTTCCATCCATCCTATCCTGCCTTCTATTTATTCTGTTCTCTCCTTTGACTCTGTCCCTCCTCAAAACTTTTTGCTTCTGATTACCCCCCTTTTCTCTTTTGCCTTCCTTTCTATCATTTCACCCCTTTCTTATTCCCTTTCCCCCTACTTTCCTGTAGGGTGAGATAGATTTTCATACCCAATTGAATGTGTATGTTATTCCCTCCTTAAGCCAAATCCAGTGAGAGTAAGGTTTACTCATTCACTCTCAACTTCTTCCACAGTAAAAGCTTTTTTTTAACCTCTTTTATATGACCCAATTTACCCTCTTCTACCTCTCCCTTTCTCCTTCCCCCATTATATTGCTTTCTCACACCTTAATTTTATTTTTAGATATCTTCCATTCATATTAAAATAATTTTGTGTCCTTTGTCTATATATCTATATACTTAGATATGTGTATTGATACATATGCACATACTTGTGTGATATGTGTGTGTGTGTGTCTTTGTATACACATATTTTCCCTGAAACTACCCTAATCCTGAGAAAGGTCTCATGAGTTACAAATATAACCTTTCCATTTAATAATATAAATGGTTTAACTTTAATAAATCCCTTATGGTTTCTCTTTCCTATTTACCTTTTCATACTTCTCTTGATTCTTATATTTTAATGTCAGATTTTCTCTTCAGCTTTGGCCTTTTCACCAAAAATACTTGAAAGCCCTGTATTTCATTAAATACCCATTATTTCCCTGGAGGTATTATACTCAGTTTTTCTGGGTACAGTTGATTCTTGGTTTTAATCCTACCTCATTTGGCCTCTGGAATATCATGTTCCAAGTCCTCCTATCCCTTAGTGTAGAAGTTGCTAAATCTTCTGTTATCCTGATTGTGTTTACACAATATTTGAGTTATTTCTTTCTTTTGGGTTGGAATATTTTCTCCTTCACCTGGGAAATCTGGAATTTGGCTACAATGTTACTAGGATTTTTCCTTTTGGGATCTCTTTCAGGAGGTGATCAGCAGAGTCTTACAGTTTCTATTTTGCTCTCTGTGTTTAGAATGTTAGGGCTGTTTCCATTGACAATTTCCTGAAAGATGATGTCTAGGCTCTTTTTTTAATCATGGCTTTCAGGTAGTGCAATAATTAAAAAAAAAATCTCTCCTGGGTCTATTTTCCAGGTCAGTGGTTTTTCCAATGAGATATTTCACATTGTCTTCTATTTTTTTTTCATTCTTTTGGTTCTGCTTTATAATTTCTTGATTCCTTATGAAATCATTAGCTTCCATTTGCTCCTTTCTAATTTTATGGAATTATTTTCTAAAGCCAGCTTTTGCACCTGCTTTTCCATTTGACTGATTCTGCTTTTTGAAGCACTCTTCTTCTCATTGGCTTTTTACTGCCAAGCTTTGCCACAAGCTTTGCCAGGCCAGTACTCCTTGCCCTAGGACCATCACCCAGGACTACAAATCACATCCAAGAATGGGCAAAGCAAGAGAATCCTGCCTCAGCACCATCAAAGAAATCCCTGTGATCCACCTCTGATTAGCTTTTCAATACCCCTACCTTCTGTGGGCCTCGAGTGCTAGATGTAGTTGCTACTGCTGTGGCCACCTCTGCCCCACCCTGGATTTGGGACTGCACTATGCTCCTCTCTTACCCACGTCCAAGAGACCTTTCTTACTGACCTTTTGTCTTTGGCATTTGTTGGTTGAGAAGTCTGGAAACTACCACAGTTACCAGTGATTAAGTTCTCTGATGCCTGCTCCAGATTTGCTGGGGGACCCAATCTATGCCAGCACTGCCAGCACTGGTCTGTGTTCCTTTCCCAGTCTGGTGCTATAGACCTTACCTGCAGAACTTCCAGGTTGTTGCTGACTGGAAATTTGTTCCAGTCTGTCATTTGTGGGTTTTGTTGCCCTAGGATTTGTTTAGAGTAATTTTTACAGGTATTTGGAGTGGTTTGTGGTCGATCTCAAGCAAGTCCCTGCTTTTACTCCACCATCTTGACTCTGCCCCCCATTCCCCAGGTATATATTTATAAGGACAGTCTTAACAACTTTTTTTTTGCTTCAACTAGAGATAAGTCACGTGGAACAAAATAATTAAAAAATATAATAATTCCATATGGCAGAAAATCAGTTCATACTATGTAAAAAAGAGATTTTGGGGAAGGAGAGTGAGCAGGAACACTCTGAGAATAAAATAGGATTGCTAAGGATGCATCTTAATACTTTCACTGTGATAAATTATGAGCATGTTGGAAAGAAAATCAGTCACCTATGCTACATGATAAGTGACCTTTGTTGGCCACATGTATTTCCTACATATGTGCCTCTCTACCAATTTCTGTTTGTAACTATTCTTTCCAAAGACACTGTGTTTATTAGTGGGAGAGTGTGTCTTGGGGGAGGATGTTTTATTACTACTATTCTTACTATGTTATCTTTGTAAATGTCTTTGCCTTAAACCAGTTGGGTCTCCTGACTAATGCTAAAACTCACTGCTAGGGCTTGGCCAACTACAGTTTTATGAGTGTGGGTCCATAAATACTCTTAAATCTGGGGTAATGGTCACCCCACTATGCAATTGACCTCCAAAACAGTGTCAAGTTGGAAGAAATATTCCAGAGCAAGTGCTGATCTCTTTCAACTGCACCTTAAAATTTCTGACTAATATATGTAATTGGTAATAAGTTAATACACACACACACACACACACACACACACACCAAACGCACATGCACATGCACACCCATACACATACACATACACATACACACACACCAAGATATTTAATTCATGAAATCAGAAGTTGCTTCATGAAACTATCCAAACTGCAGGTAGAGTTACTAGAGGAAGAAAAATTCTGAAAGGCAATTTAAAAATCTAATCCTACAAGTTGATAACAAAGAAACAATAATTTTTAAGGAGATGTGGAAGATAGACTGGAACAAAGAAAGAGAAGGGTGATTCTAGATAGGAGGAATGTTTTAGGCAAATATACAAAAATGAGAAGGAATATTTGGTCAGCAGAATTCCTTGATGGGACAAAAAATTTCTCATTGGTTTGCTGGTAAATATAAAAGAAACTTGATCTCTTCCTGTGCTCTTTGATCCTGAAAATATTTGTCATTATGTTCGACAGCTCATTATGTGGTGTTAGGAATTATTCAGGTCTGTCTTCATTTAAATAGACATCCTGTAGCCATTCTGCTGACCTTCTTAGTGTTTCACCACAGGTCTTTTTTCCCTTCATTTAAGCCAGCTGATGACAGACCCTGGAATGGGTCCTAATATACATTTCTAATATTTTACTTGAATTGATAGAGTAATATTTGGGCTAGTATTGCTTCAATTAAACTCCATTAAAATTAATTTTGTTTTACCCCATCCAAACTCGTATGATTTTGTAGAACTAGTTCATTGTTTTAGAAGAGATTCCTTTACAGTAAATGGGTCACATTCTTTAGGTATGATATATTTTGTTCTTGTTTTAAGCGTGACTTCATCACTAGCTATATAAATAAATGAGTAACACAAAAACCTGTATTTTCCCCCCAAGTATTCAGGAAGTTCACTTTTGCCAAAGAAACACAGGTAGCTAGGTAGCAGAGTAGATAGAACATGGGCCTAAAACCAAGATTTGAGTTCAAATACAGAATCAGACATTTACTATGTGTCCTTGGGCAAGCCACTAAACCTCTGTTTGCCACACTTTTCAAAAAAAAAAAAAATTAGAATGACAATAGCACCTGTCTCACAAGGTTGTTGTGAAGATCAAATGAGATATTTGAGAAACATTTAGCAGAGTGACTAGTATATACATATAGTAAGTGCTTAATAAATGCTTATTGCCTTCTCCTGAAAGTAATCAATGGCTTTATTCATGTCTTTGGATTGCTTGACTGCCCCTGCTGCTTCTCTGTATGAGGCTTTTATCCTACAAATTGAAGCACATGGCATAGTCTCTTTGACACTACCTACTCACAAAGCACAGTGAATCCTCTTCAATTTTTTACTGAAAAATTCCAACAAAATTGTATCTATTTAGCTTAAGCACTTCTTTTCTTTTAAATGTGGGAAATGACATTTGAAAATAATAAAACAAATTGTTATCATTTTCCTAAAACCTAGAGATATTCATAGTTCTTGAATGTTTGGGGGGAAAATAACTAGTAGAGTCTGAAACATGCTATCTACCTCTTGAAAGAAAATTTGAAAGGAATTCTACTATTGAAAGGAGGCGTTTTGAAAAGCAACTTTTTAAATTAAAATCTTACTCTTCACATTATTGAATCAATTTATTCAGGTATTGCTATTATAAAACATTCATGAGCTTCACAATTTTTGTTGAAATTTTAGTTTTCAAAATGGTTTTGTCATATTGGATTTGAAGGCCTTGTTCATCATGAAAAATAATGTTTAAGCAAGTATGACCTTTTGTTCAACTTTACTTTTCTTGATTCCTCAAAAAAATTCAGATTTAAGAAAAAAATTTGGTGGAGCCAAGATGGCGGGTTAGAAACAGCGTGTCCAAGCCACTCGCCCCCCAGATTACCTCCAAACTATGTAAAAGGGGACTCTGAACAACTTCTGGAGCCCCAGCACCCACAGAATGACACAGAGAAGCTAGCCTCCCACTGAGGACAGCCCAGCAGCCCTGCAGGAAGGAGCAGCACAGCACTCTGGGATCAGCACAGCATGCAGTGCTCAGGGAGCCGAGCACAGGTCCCCATGAGCTGAGGTTTTAGCCCCAGGGCGGCAAGGGCAGCAGCCAGTTGGAGGGACCCCAGAACACCAGCAGCTGTGGTGATTCCAGAATTATCAACATAGACATGCCTAGGACAAAGTGAGAGGTTAGTGCCCTATGGACTTTGGGACCAGTATTTGGGGAACACATTGGCTTCCTCCCCTGGGGGCTAGAAGCCCCTGAGGAGATATGCCATTTTATAGTTTTCAGAGGCAGCTCCAGCTCCTGACCTGCAAACTGTAGGGAGATCCAGCAATCAGTGTTGGGGGGTAATCGCTCTTGCTTTAACCTCCCTGGATCTGGATTGTGATCTGGGGTGGAGGTCATGGGTGGGTTTCCAGCTTGCCAGAAACAGAAGTTGCCCCCCCCCCCCACACGTCCGGGATGAAAGTTCCCGTCTGGCGCCAGAGCCATACTGTGGCAACAAGCCCAAAAGTCAAGTAATTAAGTGGCAACATGCCAAGGCAAAGGAAACAAATTAAACAGAAAAATGCAACCTTAGACTCCTACGTTGGGGACAAAGAGGATCAAAGGATAGAACAGGAAGAGGATTGTGAGGTCAGAAGTCCTGCTCCAAAAGACCCAGGGAAAAAACATGAGCAGGTTGTAGGCCATAGAGGACCTTAAGAAGGACTTTAAAAATCAAATAAGAGAAGTGGAGGAAATTTGGGAAGAGAAATGAGAAGGATGCAGGAAAAGTATGAAATGAGCGTCAACAGCCTGACTGAAGATAATAACACCTTAAAAAATAGACTCACTCAAATGGCAAAGGAGGCCCAAAAGGGCAATGAGGAGAAGAATGCTTTAAAAGCCCGAATTTGCCAGATGGAAAAAGAATCTCAAAAGTTCACTGAGGAGATTCATTCCTTCAGAGTTAGACTGGAGCAAATGGAAGCTAATGACTTTATGAGAAATCAAGATGCTGTTAAGCAGATCCAAACAAATGAAAGATTAGAAGGCAATGTGAAATATCTCATGGGAAAAACCACTGACCTGGAAAATAGATCCAGGAGAGACAATTTAAAAATTATTGGACTACCTGAAAGCCATGATCAAAGAAAGAACCTAGAAATCACCCTTCAAGAAATTCTCAAGGAAAACTGCCCTGATGTTTTAGATCCAGAGGGCAAAACAGTTACATAGGAAATTAAAGGGCTATAATTGAGTGCACAATGTCAACTAAAAAATTATATTCATTCAATGACTGTGGAAAAAAATATCTTCTTGTTTGCACTTGAATACCAATGATTTTGGTTTTGTTTTATTTTTCCTTATTTCTCCTTCTTGACTTTTAAATATTGATCTTATTTTTAAATTCTTTATTTTAAAAAGTCACTGTGCTTTTATGTTGTCAGGGTAACTAAGGAATGATAGAATCTGTGCTAACTACATGTCTTGGTACACTTAATTTTAGTTGGGGAATTAAATTGTTATACCTCTGTTATTTATAGATATAAAAGTGTATAAGAACTAGAAGTGCCTCTTTTTCTATTATAACCACAGATATTGGTTTAATTTTCAAAATGATATACTTAATGTAATGGGTGTTAGTTACATCTTATCTTGTAAAAAATGCCTACTTTCAGCAGAAAAATAATTTATGGCTGATTCATTATTATCCACTATGAAGTTATTTCTTGAAGTAAAAAAAAAGTTTAAATCTCTTTTTAAAAAGAAGCTACCTTCTAAAAAGTTTGTGCAAACAGTTGCATAAGAGTAGATTTTTCTCAGTCAATATGTCTTCTTGCTTCTGATTCCAAGAAATATTGCTGCTCTTAAAATGTACATTGGAGAAAATACTTAAAATATTTTAATTGTTCAGTGTATATAGTTCTTCAGGAAAAAGGAGCTATGAAAACCTATCAAATAAATGTAAAAATAAGAAAATATTTTTATCCTATAGCAACGATTTGAGTTACTTTTTAAAATAAAAAAATCTGCCTCTGTGAAAGTTTACATAAAAAAATAGACAATAGAATGAAATCAATGGAAATTCTACTGAGCCAACTTCTTCAGAAGGGGAAAAAGGATGCTTGCATAAGGCATAAAATTAAGCAAACATGTGCCTAGAAAGGGAGGTGTGATGGATGTGATAGGTAATAGAAATCCAGAAAACTTCAGTAGTACTCTCAAAATATGACAGGAATTAGAGGTATCTCGCAGTTTTTCATTTGTGGAATATCTATGGAAGAATCTGGAGAAGAATCACATGAGATTTGTATAATGAAATACAAAATCATGAGATCACAATTCCTTTGAGATAGTGAGGCATTGTTATATGACTTTGTGGCATATCCTCCTGTGAATCTATGAAATTCATGGTGGTCAGTGCCCATGTCTTAGTAAAAGTTGTCCAAGTTCCAATGTAGCATAGTGATCAGCCCATAGAAAAAAAATCAAAAAATCAAAGATATCATAAATCACAAATCACAGAAATTCAATCCTAATGAACCTCAGAGGTCTTCTAATGGAATCCATCCCTGAACAAAGAACAGCAATGACAATGTTGCTCATGGGTGGGTAACCTGTGAACTCAAGGCCACATGTGGCCTTCTAGATCCTTGGCTGTGGCCTTTTGATGGAATTCAAGTTTTACAGAAAAAATCATTTGAAAAAATTTTTTTTAAACAAATGCTTTATTAACTTCTGTTTTACATCATTCATTTCTGCCAGATTTTGAGTTACAATCATTTTCCCCCTGTTATTCCCCTACCCAACCTCCCAGAATAGTAGTCCCACAAGATATTGCTTCCTCCAATCTAGTCTCTCCCATACCTTCTCCCATACACTTTTCCATTAGAGGAAGGTGAGTCTTTGTGTCCCAATGCCTGCACAATCTTATCTCCCTATTGCAAGCAAAAGAGTATTAATAATAGTATACACACACACACACATATATGTATATATATATATATACATATACAGACATACATACATACATACATACATATATATATATATATATATATATATATATATATATATATATATATATATATTTGAAACATTTAATGTTACGACCTCGAATTTCAGATCCATTTCCTTCCTCCCCTGTCACCCATTCCTTCTTGGGATATAAGTAATTCAGTATATGTTGTACATGTCTAGCTATGCAAAACATTATTATAGTAGATATATTGTACAAGGCTGCTTATAATTCCCTCCCACTCATCCCACCCCCACCTGGTCCATTCCCTACTTGATCCTGTCCCTCTTCTATAGTGGGTACTTCCAACCTCCCCTCCCCCCAAGAATGCCCTCCCATCCATCATCCCTCCTCTCATCCCCCTTCCCCTTATTCTGCTGCAGGTTGAGATATCCCATTTAGTATGTATGTCATTCTCTCCCTGAACCAAATTCAATGAAAATGTGGTTTTGCCTTTTTTGCCTTCCTATTCTCCTCCTCCCTTGCAACCACTTCCCCTTGCTTCTTCTACATGAGATAGTTTACCTACCCTGTCTCTCCCCATCTCCTCTTGCCACTTTCCTCTCTCACCTCATAATTTCATCCCTTGAGTATTCTCCCTTCCCAACAAATTCAACCTATACCCTCTATCCATATATAACTGTAACCATATACACACACATTCACATATGTATTCATATGACCACACCCCTTCTTCCATTATTTTCATAGTGAGAAAGATATCATCAGTCCCAGTTATTGCTTTTCCATATAGGAATGTAAATAGTTCAACTTTGATAAGTTCCTTTTGATTTCTTTTCCCTGATTACCTTCTCAGGCATCTCTTACTTCTTGCGTCTGGATGTCAAATTTTCTGTTCAACTCTGGTTTTTTACTCAAGAATGCTTGAAAGTCCTCTATTCCACTGAATGACCATATTTTCCCCTGAAACAAAATACTCAGTTTTGCTGGGTAGGTGACCTTTGGGTTCATTCCCAGCTCTTTTGCCCTCTGGAATATCATATTCCATGCCCTTTGATCCCTCAGTGTAGAAGCTGCCAGGTCCTGTGCTATTCTGATTGTGTTTCCACCATATTGAAATTGTTTCTTCCTGGCTGCTTGTAGTATTTTCTCCTTGATCTGGGGATTCTGGAACCTGGCTGTAATATTCCTGGGAGTTTTCTTTTTGGGATCTTTTTCAGGAGGTGATCTGTGGATTCTTTCAACCTCTATTTTTCCCTCTGGATCTAAAACATCAGGGCAGTTTTCCTTGAGAATTTCTTGAAGGGTGATTTCTAGGTTCTTTCCTTGATCATGGCTTTCAGGTAGTCCAATAATTTTTAAATTGTCTCTCCTGGATCTATTCTCCAGGTCAGTGGTTTTTCCCATGAGATATTTCACATTGCCTTCTAATCTTTCATTTGTTGGATCTGCTTAACAGCATCTTGATTTCTCATAAAGTCATTAGCTTCCATTTGCTCCAGTCTAACTCTGAAGGAATGAATCTCCTCAGTGAACTTTTGAGATTCTTTTTCCATCTGGCAAATTCGACTTTTTAAGGCATTCTTCTCCTCATTGCCCTTTTTGGCCTCCTTTGCCATTGGAGTTAGTCTATTTTTTAAGGTGTTGTTTTCCTCAGTCAAGCTGTTGAACCTCATTTCATCCTTTTCCTGCATCCTTCTCATTTCTCTTTCCAATTTTTCCTCCACTTCTCTTATTTGATTTTTAAAGTCCTTCTTGAGGTCCTCTATGGCCTGCAACCCGCTCATGTTTTCCCCTGAGGCTTTTGGAGCAGGACTTCTGACCTCACAGTCCTTTTCCCGCTCTATGCCCCCAAAATAGGAGTCTAGGGTTGCATTTTTCTGTTTCCTTTGCCTTGGCATGTTGCCACTTAATTACTTTACTTTTGGCGCTTGTTGCCACACTATGGCTTTAAGGCCAGATAGAGGAATTTTCATCCCGAACGTGTGGGGGGCAACTTCCGTTTCTGGCAAGCTGTAAACCCACCCAAGACTTCCACCCTAGATCACAATCCAGATCCAGGGAGATTAAAGCAAGAGCGATTACCCCCCAAGACTGATTGCTGGATCTCCCTACAATTAATTGCAGGCCAAGAGCTGGAGCAGCCTCTGAAAACTACAAAATGGCATGTCTCCTCAGTGGCTTCTAGCCCCTAGGAGAGGGAGCCGACGCATTCCCCCAAATACAAGTCCCAAAGTCCATAGGACACCAACCTCTTACTTTGTCCTAGGCATGTCTATGTTGATAATTCTGTTGTAGCCACAGCTCCTGGTGTTCTGGGGTTCCTCCAGCAGGCTGCTGGCCCTGCCACCCTGGGGCTAAAACCTCAGCTCACAGGGACCTGGGCTAGGCTCCACTCCTGCGCTCTGTGAGCTGCGCACTGGTCCCAGACCGCTGAGCTGGTCCTCCCTGCAGGGCTGCTGGGCTGTCCCCAGTGGGAGGTTAGCTTCTCTGTGTCATTCTGTGGGTGCTGGGGCTCCAGAAGTTGTTCAGAGTCCCCTTTTACATAGTTTCGGGGGAATCTGGGGGCAGAGTGTCTTGGATGAGCTATTTCTATTCTGTCATCTTGGCTCCGCCCTCAAAAATCATTTTGTTAAGGGGATTTGTTCTGTGAAGTTTGGATTCAGTCAAAGGGCTGCACTTGAGGACCTAGGGGGCCACATGAGGCCTCAACATCACAGGTTTCCCACCCCTGACATATCTGAAACTTGTTCATGCAGATTTTATTTGAATATTCCTTTGACTGGACAACCACTTCCTTTGTTACAGTTCATACCAAGTTCAGAGATTTCTAAACGGTATTTTGTATTGCCTTGAATGAATTTAAATTTGCTGCTTAACAATTCCTACCCAATGTTTCTAGTTTTATACTGTGAAATTAAGTAGAAAAGAGGTGTTTTATTTCACTTTGTAACTCTTTTTTTTTTTTTTAAAGCAATTGGGGTTAATTAACTTGCTCAAGGTTACACGGCTAGTCATTATTTATGCGTGGGTGCTCATTTTCTGAGGCCGGATCTGATCTCGGGTCATCCAAACTCCGAGGCCGGCGCCCTTACTCACTGCGCCACCCAGCCGCTCCTTTAGGGCAATTGGGGTTAAGTAACTTGCCCAAGGTTACACGGCTAGGTTTTTTTTTTGTTCGTATGGATTAAGTGTCAGAGGCCGGCTCCAAACTCAGGGCCTTCTGATTCCAGGGCTGGCGCTCTATTCACTGCGCCACCTAGCCGCCCCCCACTTTGTAACTCTTAAAATACTTAAAGCAATTTATCATATTCCCCTCTATCAAGTATTGTTTACTCCCTACTAAAATTCCTCCATTCTTTTAGTCCTCTTGGGCATGCTCCACAAGGCTTTCAACATCCTGGTTGCTCTTTTGTGGACCTTCAACCTATCAGTTTTCTTCCTAAATACTATACTAAGCACTGAACAAATTATTCCAGATGGGATTTAATCACAGTAAAGTACAAAGGAACAGTCACCTCCTTTGTCCAGAATACTACTATTCTATTAAGGCAGAATAAAATCACATTGCCTTATCAAGCTTTAAATGATTCTGGGACCTCACTTTTCTAAAAAAAATGTTCAACCATGTCTGACACTTTGTGATCCCATTTATGTTTTTTTGTTGAATATACTGAAGTGGTTTGCTAGTTCCTTCTTTAGTTCATTTTATAGATGTGGAAACTGAGGCAAATAAGGTTAAGTGACTTATCCACAGTCACATAGCTAGTAAGTCCATTGTGCCACATAGCTACTTGAAAGTATTGGATCTTCCAAATGAACTGCTATCTATCAAGCCATGCTTCTCCATTCTTTTACATTTGGTGTCAGTTTCTGAACTCAAACTTCAATTTTTCTTACATTTGAATACATATTCATTTTATTCAATTTATCATGCTGTTCTAGCCTGTCAAGATCCTGTTGAATCCTATCAGCCAATATACTAGCTATCACTCTCAGTTTTCTGTCATTTGATAAGAAAGTCATCTAAATCTCTAGCCAAATCATTGATAAAAATGTTAAACAGCATAAGTAAGCCAAGCGAAGCTCTATGAATTAATGAGTGAATGAATGAATGAATGAACGAATAAGGATGAACAAATGGTGTTTTCTATGTGCCAAACACTGTCTTAAACACTGGAAATCCAAATATACAAAAGAGACTGTTCTGACCCACAGGAAGTTTATATTCTAATGAAGGAGGAAATACATATAGGAGAGTGCTGGAAAAACAATGGATTTCCTTAGGTGTGTCAGAGATAGGTAAAGGCATAACAGATAGATTCCGAAATAGTTGTGACTAAGTAGTAGATGTGATATGAAGCGTGATCTTATCTGATGGCCTGAAACCACATAGGCAGAGTTGGTTACTTGAGTTTGCTTCATAAATGAAGATAATTTGCTATTAGGGTAGTCCTTCCCCTGATTATGAAGTACTTGACAAGAAACTTAAGGCCTTCATGGGATAAACTGTGCTTTCCTCAATGTTTCCAATGAAAGAAAGGAATTGATAAGAGAAAAAACAATGACTTGGTAAGAGAAAACTGGTTAAGAAGAGGGTGTTGAAGAATGAGTTCAGGAACGACATATACAACTAACAAAGAGTGGTAAGCATGTATATGACATATGACTTACAAATTTAATCAAAAAGATTTTAAACTATAAAAGGATTGGAGGAGAATAAGAGTGCATGTGAATTTTCCTAAAGTTACACATTTAAAGGGTTAATTAAATAGAAAAGACTTTAGGGAAAGTTAGCATGGGAGGAATAAGAAAGACTTGAAAATTCTTAAACCAGTTTCAAATCTCCCATACCTTTCCATGAAGCATTTTAGTATGTAGAATAGACAAGTCCAGAAAAATAAACTATTCTAGTCATAAGCAGAACTGTAAATTTCTTGCAGAAGCTGATGTAGATGCTCAGGAAACTTAACGATCAACATTTTTTTTAATGTTCAGAAAATGGAAGCCCAGGTAATAGAAAAATGTAAGGGTGTGGCATATTCTTGTAAAAACAGTACCAGGAATTTTAAAACTCAGAATTAGGTGAGGCTGGCAAGGTAAGTTAAGGAAAACAAAATATCATTTTGGTTATTTTGGGAGGAGAAAGGGGATAAAAAAAGAAATAAGATCTTTGATTAAAATGGTTGGAATAATAACTTAAACAGAAAGAAGGCAGAGATGCTCAGTTCATATTTTCTTTGTAGGGCTATGTCCTCTACATTGGAAATGAAGAACAAAAATGTCTAACAGGGAGTTGAAACCCAAGATTCATAAGAATGGAACTAACTACCATTATTAAATTTAAATAGTCTGGACAGAGAAGCTAGATCTTCAAGTCCTAAAAAGAATTATTGGTGTGACTGCTGAGACACTGCTAAAGATATCTGAAAGATGAGGAAAAATTGAAGAGGTACCACAAGACTGGAGAAAGCAAATATCTTAATAATTTTTTTTTTAGGTGTGAGAGTGGAGAGAAAATAATCTGAAAACTCCAAGTCAGTGAACTTGATCTTGATTCCTAAGGAAATCTGCTAAACTAATAGATTAGATAAATTATGTATAGATAATTTACCTGAATTTTAGTAATGTTTTGAAAACAATTCATAATCTATTTCTGGAGAAGATGTAGACATGTTTAGAGTAAGGGTGCCAAATACAAATAGGAGCTGGGGCCTTTAAACTGTACCAAAAAAAAAAAATCCCTGCATCCATATATAGACTTAGAAAAGCTTGCATTGGCATCAACATAATATTCTATTGTGTTTCTATTTAATTTAAAAAATTTTGCCCAAGTAAATTTAATTTAGTTTTCCCCAATTCTGGGTTGCAATGGGCTTGTGAACAACATGTTTGACACCTGTGATTTGGAGGAAAATACAAATTGATGGGTCCAAATATGGTTGACTCAAAGACTAGTACTTAATTGTTCAATGACAGGATGTTTTAAAATGACTGCCTCAAGAATCTGTGTGTGACCTTGAGCCACTTAACATTTTTATATGTGACTTGGATAAAGACATAGCTGGCATGCTGAGTAGATTTGAAGGTTTTACCAAGGTGGGAGAGTTAGCTAACAAAATGAATATCCATCAGTAGTCAAAATGTTCTGAACCAGCTAGAGCAGTGGACTGGATCTAACGATATAAAATTCACTTTTAGTGTCATATACTAGCACACAAAAAAATCAACCTCAGAAATATAAGAATTAGGAAATTCAATATGTGTCAGCAAGGTGATGGGACAGTCAGAAAAGCTAATAAAATCTTGGATAGCCTTACAAGGAGCATAGCTTTCAGGAAGAGAAAGGTGGTAGTTCTATGTACTCTGTACTTTCTACAACTCAGTTGGAGGATCATATTCAGTCACTTTCATGATTTGAGAAAGATGTTGATTAGCTACAGAGTATATAGAGAAAGACAAGCAAAATTAGTTTTAGAAGACCAGAGTTTAGTTTTGGAAGACCAAAGTTCAAATATGACCTTCTGGCTATGCAATGCTTTTAGTAAGTCATTGTAAGGGGAAAAAAAAATCTCAATTTTCCTCAGTTTCCTAATTTGTAAAATGTGTATAATAATAGCACCTACCAGTGCTACCTCCCTGGATTATTGTGAGGGTCAAATAAGATAATTGTAAAGCACTTAGCATAGTTCCTGGCACATGATAAGCACTATAAATATTAACTACTTAACATTATTATTGTTGTTAGATGTCATCTGAGGATAAATTGACAGAACAGGGGATGCTTAGCTAGAAAAAAAGAAGAATTGACAGTGTTTAGATATTTGATTGGCTGTTATGTGGACAAGGGTTTATATTTGATTTGTGTGATGCCAGGAGCAATGGGTGGAAGTTTCTAAGAGGCTAAATTTTGACCTGATGCTAGAGAAAAACAAATGAACAAACAACCTTGCAATGATTTGAGATGTACTCAGTTGGAATGAACTGCCTTCCTTGGAGGTTTTCAAGCAAAGTCAGGATCGGTATTCCTCTGGTACTTTATATTGGGGATATCTTTTGTATATTTATGCTGATGGATTCTGGGGTCTGGTCCCTACAGTTCTTAAAATCTGCAATTCTACCATTCTGTGATTCCAGAGAGAAGAATTTTACTTCTGTAGAATTATGTAGAAATACATGTTGAATCTGAATTGTTTAACAATAAAGGAGCAGGAGAGTTATGTAATAGAACTTAACATCCAGGAAGAATATCAGAAGTTATGTTAATAGGTATTTTGGATTTATTTCAAAATGAATTAGTGGAATTGCTGCTGTTATGGGATAATGCTTCCCTTTCTCCTCTTGACACTATTTTCATCAGCAAACTCATTGTGTTTTCATGTTAACTAAATGTCTTATCACAATATGTATTTTAATTTTGTGTGACTTAAAGATGGAAAAGACCTTACAAATTATCTTCTTCATATCACATTTTATGTTTTGTTATAGGAGGCCAGTTTAAAAATTCTCTTCCTACTTTAATTTCTCACCTCTCATATACTTACTCATTTAAGTAATATTGTCAATCTTTTCTTCAGCCCATACTAGATTAATACTTACTGGCCATTTTCCCCAGCACTTCCTGACTGTGAGCTTGTACATACCAACCATATGCCTAGTGTATACTCTCCAAACACCTTAATCTAGTAAAATCCCCGCCTATTTTGAAGACACAACTCAGTTGCCACACCCTCCATGACTGCATCCATGACTGCTGTAATAAGAAACAATCTCTTTCTGTTCCCATGTCCCATGCTGTTCTGTTGGGATTCTGCTACTCCTAATTGTACTCCAACTTTTATTGAAGTTATTTCTGAGCAGCTTATTCTTCCTATTAGTCTACAATCTCCCAAAGGTCACCATGTATGTATCACAACTACTACTACTACTAATAAATAATATGTATAAATAATATGTAATTTTCTCAAACTACTTTTGAAATTATTTTCTTATTTCATCCCAACAACAACCCTGGGAGATAGAGGCAAACATCATTATTCCCATTTTAAAGATGAAGAAACTGAGACCAATGGAGTGTAAGTGATTTGTCTAGGGTCACATAGCTAGTAAAAGTCTGTGACCAGGTTTAATCTCAGGTTTTCTTTAATGCATGTCTAATATTTTGCATCAACTAAAGAATAGATGGTTAATAGACATTGGAATTATATCTTTCTTTCAGTCCAATGAAATCACTCTGCTTGTTGTGGGTATTCAATTAACAGCCATCAATTATATATTACTTGAGTTATTACTTAGAAAAAAATTTTGGATATACAGGTCCAAATTGCCTCCTGAAATAGGTAAGTTGTGGCCCTTCCCTGAGGCCATACGTCCTTAGCAAAAGATCCTTATAAATACAGAAGTAAGCTCTCTGAATTGAATTCATTAGTAATAGAGTGTTTTTGTTTAGTGTTTAAAGTTCAATGAGAAAGCCTGAATGTATAGTAAAACATGAGTAAGTAGATGTGAAGTAGAAATGCTATGTTAAAATTAACAAAAGGCCTAAACTTGGGAAATTGTCCTAGGAAAGAGGTGAATAGTAATGAACTGAAAAAAATGGGCCATGAATGCTAACCAGAGGTTAGTTGTTTGCCTCAGAACATCAAACATTGAAGCCTTCACGTTTACCTGTGTGACATCTTCTAAGATCACCATATAAGTGTTCAAACAATGGATGGAAAAACAAAACAAAACTGAAAAAACCCTGGAATAAATTAGATTGATATCATTGGGAGAAGGAAAAAACATCAAGTAATTTCCCCCCTTATTTTTATTGGGAATCTTATGTCCCTAAGCAGAATCAAGTAAACTACTAGTAAGATATGATTCAAGGTATACTAGTAAAGACCATGTTGTTCTCCCATTCCATAACTATTGTTTTTTTTATAATTTAAATTTTTCCCTATTTATTTATTTTTAGTTTTCAGCATTCATTTCCACAAGATATTGACTTACAAATTTTTCTCCCCACCTTTCCCCTACCCCCACCCCAAAATAGCAAGCATACTAAATACTCCTTCCCCGATTGAATCTGTTCTCTCTTATATCCTCCCCATTCCACCCTAACTTTTTAGGAGGGCAAGATGGATTTCTATAACCCAGTGCATGTATTTCTTATTTCCCAGTTGCATGTAAAAACAACATTATTAAACATTTGTTTTTAAAACTTTGAGTTTCAAATTTTTTCACTTCTTCCCTCCTCACCCACCCCCACGGGGAAAATAAGCAATTCAATATAGGTTGTACATATGTAGTTACACAAAACATTTCCATAGTAATTATATTGTGGAAGACTAACAATATTTCCTTCCATCCTATCCCACCCCGTACTTATTCTATTTTCTCCTTTGACCTTATACCTTTTAAAAAAGTGTTTGCTTCTAACTACCCTCTCCCCTAATCTGCCCTCCCTTCTATTATCTCCCCTCTTATCCCTTTACCCCCTATTTTCCAGTAAGGTAAGATACCCAGTTGAGTGTGTATGTTATTCTCTCCTTAAGCCAAATTCAATGAGAGTAAGGTTTTCCCATTTCCTTTCACCTTCTTGCTCTTCCCCTCCATTGGGACAGTTTTTTCTTTCCTCTTTTATATGAGATAATTTATGCAAATCTATCTCTCCCTTTCTCCTTCTCCCAACAAGTTTCTCTCTCACCCCTTAATTTTATTTTTTTTAGATATCATCCCTTTATATTCAACTCATCTTGTGTCCTCTGTTTATGTATACATGTACATACATATGACCGCACTCACATATGTATTTATACATACACAGCCTCCTATACATACATGTATATGTATGTATATGCACACACACATACATATGTATATATATTCCTTTCAACTATCTTCATACTAAGAAAAGTCTCATGAGTTATAATTATTGTTTTTCCATTTAGGAATACAAATAGGTTAACTTTAATAAGTTCCTTATGATTTCTTTTTCTTGCTTACCTTCTCATGCTTTTCTTGTTTCTTGTATTTGAAAGTCAAATTTTCTGTTCAGCTGTGTTTTTTTTCATCAAGAATGTTTGAAAATCTTATATTTCATTGAATGACCATATTTTCCCCTGAAGCATTATACTCAGGTTTGCTTGGTAGGTGATTCTTGGTTTTAATTCTAGCTCCTTCATTCTCCAGAATATTATGTTCCAAGCCCTTCAATCCCTTAATGTAGAAAATGCTAGATTTTGTGTTATCCTGGTTGTATTTCCATAGTACTCAAATTGTTTCTTCCTGATTGCTTGCAGTATTTTCTCTCTGAACTAGAAATCTAGAATCTGGCTATTATATTCCTAGAAGTTTTCATTTTCATTTTTCATTCATTTCATTTCCATTCAGAAATGAATTCTTTCAATTTCTATTTTGCCCTCTGGTTCTAGAATATCAGGACAATTTTGCTTGATAATTTCTTGAAAGATGGTGTCTAGGCTCTTTTTTGATTATCGCTTTCAGGTAGTCCAATAATTTTTAAATTATCTCTCCTGGATCTATTTTCCAGGTAAGTGTTTTTTCCAATGAGATATTTCACATTGCCTTTTATTTTTTCTTTTGTTTGGATCTGTTTTATAATCTCTTGTTTTCTCATAAAATCATTGGCTTCCAATTGTTCCAATCTAATTTTGAAGGAATTATTCTCTTCAGTGAGTTTTCAAATTCCTTTTCCATCTGGCCAATTTCGCTTTTTAAGGCATTCTTCTCCTCATTGGCTTTTTGGACCTCTTTTGCCTTTTGACTTAGACTATTTATTGAGGTTTTATTTTCTTCAGCATTTTTCTGAGTCTCTTTGAGCAGGCTGTTGACTCACTTTTCATGATTTTCTTGCATCATTCTCATTTCTCTTCCCAATTTTCCCTCCATTTCTCTTACTTGATTTTCAAAATCTTTCTTGAGTTCCTACATGACCTGTAACCAATTCATATTTTTCTTGGAAGCTTTTGATGCAGGAGTTCTGACTTTGTTGTCTTCTTCTGGTTCCATGCTTTGCTCCTTTTTTGTCCCCCCAAAAGGAATCTATGGTATGATCATGTTCCCTCTGTTTGCTCATCTTTCCAGTCAGCTGTTCATTTTTGTGCTCTTTGCCATTGTAGAACTTTGCTTCCAGAATGGAGAGAGCTTTGTCCCAAATTGATAGGGTTTTCTTCAGCTGCTGGAGCTATTAGGAAGGCACCCTCCCAAGCTTTGGCACACTGGTCACACACTCTAGGACCACCAGCAAAAACTGCAATCGAGATCCAAGTAGGTAAAAGAAGGGTGATTAACTTCTTAATGGTCACTCAGTTCCCCTACGATCTGTAGGCCAGGTGCTCTGGAGGCAGTCACATGGCAACAGCTGCAGCCATTGCTCTTCTGCCACTTCTCACCACAGGGGCAGGGGTTGGATTATGCTATTCCATCCCCCTGTTCCAACAGAGTTCCCCACTGACCTTTAACTTTCTTCTTGGCTTTTATGGGTTGAGAAGTCTGGAAACTGCCAAAGCTTCTGGTTATTCACTCCCCTGAAGTCTGCTCTGGCCAAAGCTGGTTGGGGCCACCTTGGGGCCAGAACTGTGCAGCTCATGAGGAAATGTGCTGGGCTCCCAGCCTGGTGCAATAGGCCCTTCCTGTCAACAGGTCAGGCTGCCTTCTATGGGAGATTTGTTCTTTCTGTCACTTTGTGGGTTCTGTAGCTCTAAAATCTGTTTAGAGTCGTTATTTTTTCCCCAGGGGGAAGGTAGGGCAATTGGGACTAAGTGATTTGCCCAGGGTCACAATGCTAATTTTTTGTGTTAAGTATCTGAGGCCAAGTTTGAATTCAGGTCCTCTTGACTCCAGGGTTGGGTGCTCTATCTATGGCACCACCTAGCCTCTCCTAGAGACATTTTTTTACATGTATTGGAAGTGAGTGGAGCCCCCATTAACTATTATTAATGGGGTTGCTGAGACAGGGGGAACTCTCTAAATTTCTCCAGCTGTGAATGTTGTGTATACTCATAGCTACTAGCGTACCAAGACTCCTGAGAAATTTTGTTCTTGGTCTAAGTGTACTATCAAAGCAGAAATTTGTTAAGTTTACTGTCAAAACTAAGTGCACTCTCAAACAGTTTTACTAACGAAAGAACTATTTAATAGAGGTCCTTAAAATTCTGACTATAAAGGAATATTTTTATTCAATGGTGATTTTATTAATCTAGTCCAAATTGTATTATCAAGCATGAGAACCATCAGGGGAATCATTAACTCAGTATCATCCAAATGTTTTGATAATGAATTCTGTAATGATAATAATGCCAAATTCCTTAAAAATAATCATATAAGGTACATACTTTTTCCTATTAATTATGATTACAAAATACTACAATCACCCATCTGTGTGAGGCTAAGATAGCCTGCCTTAAAAAATACCAGAGGATATGAATTTTTTATTGCTGAGAAAGGGAAAAGAAGGATACTAAAATTCCAGACTACTGTTGCTTAGCTCTGCTCCAGATCATGGATAATAGACAAAGCCAGGAGGAATGGATTTCCAGTGCTATCTTGGGCCACTATAAGGGAAGACAAGTAGAAGCTAGGATACCAGGATCCCAATCTCTCATCAACTGGAAGATCAGAAAAGAAATATAGGGGCAGCTAGGTGGCACAGAGAGTAAGATTGCTGGCTCCGGATTCAGGATGACCTGGGATTGGGCCCAGCCTCAGAAAATGAGCACCCACACATAATTAATGACTGGCTGTATAGCCTTGAGCAAGTTACTTAACCCCAGTTGCTTTTAAAAAAAAAAAGAAAAGAAAAGAAAAAAATACAGATCTCATCCTGGAAGGGACATGGAAGAAGATAGAAAAAGAGAAATGAAATCTTGGACATAATTATAGAATTACTGCCTACTTCCACTGTGTCCCCTCTCAGCTCTATGACTTAAAATTATATCCCATCCACCTTAAAAAATCTATTAGAGGAAATAGTTTTATCTTAGGAGATTCCAAACCTCTACTAAGGGAATAGAGATCTTCTTCCTGCCTCAGGGATCACAGGACTGAATCAAGAGGGTAGTAACCTGTATCTACAATAGGAAGCCAACCCCTTAACTCCTTGTGCCTTTGCACCCATCCCTGCACTGACAGGAGGTAGGTGGGAGAGGGTCAGGGTATCCTACATCCTTCATTCAACTAGTTTAAAGGCATTGGCTATCAACAATGACACTATGAGGGCTAATGGAGCTTTAGGATATAGTTATAATGCATCAGTGAATAACTATGACATTGCCATGGAAAGTGGCAAGTTGGGGACATTACCATTTGACTCCATTTTTCACCTCTGGTACAGGGTAAATGTGGAAGGAGAGACTTGAATGCAAACAGGGGAAAGCACCACCCTCTTTCTCATCATGAACAGGAAGCTGTAAGGAATTAAAATATGAACAGGGTAAGAAAGTAAAAATTGCAGTACATAATTAGGGAAGGCAGTTGGAATATATCTGCAGCAGTTAACATCTTTTTCCTTATTCCTTCTCTTTGATTGGATTAATGGAAAATATTGGCTATAAAAGCACTGTCAGGGTGTGATTTTCTTTGCTTTTCCTTCCGTGTGAATTTCCTTTATCACCTAAGAGCCTGATCTTCATCTCAGGTATAGTGTAAATGTGTTGTACTTTGTAGGAAGGAAACCCTTTGGTTAAAGGTTCACTGGGTGGAATGTGTTTGTGGGCATGACAGGAACCCTTGAAGTTGGTCTGAACTGACCATAGTCCCTTTGGCTGAAATTCATTATGAAATGGTTTGCAGACTCTCCTAGTGAGCATATAGTCTATTAGTCATGCCCTAGGAAAAGCATAATTTCTCACATAATGTGGTGCCTGAAATCCCCAAATTACCCACTCAGTTTATATTAAAATGCAAATGTTATCTGGGAATAATATATTTAAGCCACTATCAGCCATTTAAACCTTAGCTCAAAGGTCTGGAACTTAGAGTATAACAGAATAAAAGAGATCCAAGAATTATGCTTGAAGCTTAAAAGATTTAAATTTCAGGTGAACTAGAGGAAGTATTACTTTTCTGCATAACCAATAAACATTGAAAACTATTTTTTAAACCTTGAGATATATGGGCTGTTATTATTAATAGGTAAAATATTTTTTCAGTATTTTGAGGACATAGGATTGAGGGGGCATGGGTTCTATTTCTATCATTGCAGACTACAATTTTAATATTACATGAACTTCAAGAGTTTCAGTGACTGAAAATGTTATCACCCTGGGGTCATATTGATAAGAAAAACAAACAAACAAACAAACTTCTCTGACCCAGTTAAGTTATATTCCATATAGTTACAGACTTGTGAGCTTGGCCCAACCTTCCAGAGTTCCTAGTCTACTGATATAGATTTCCTTCTTTGCAAAAAGATCCAGATAATGCCTTTAGTACCTATCACAGCTAGGTGTGTCAATGATATGTGTGGAGTCAGGAAGACCTGAGTTCAAATCCAGCCTCAGATATTCACCAGTTATGGGATCATAGGCACATCACTCAATCTTTATTTGCCCTAATACATTGGAGAAAGAAATGGCAAACAGTTCCATTATCCTTGCTAAGAAAATCCCATATGGGGTCACAGAGTTGGATGTGACTAAATGACTGAACATCAACAACAACCTATCCCACAGAGTCATTGTGAGGCTCAGATGAAGTTAGGTCTATGCAACACAATGCAGACTTTAAACCTCTATACAAATGTCAGTTACTCTTACAGAAGCCAGGGTCTACTCCATGCTGCAATAAGACACTGGAAAATGTAACTGACAGAAATTTTTAAAAATCAGAGACAAATTCATAAAGGAAGAGACAAACTTTCTCTTTTCCAGAGACAACTTCAACCTTAGCACCCTTCATCTTAACCTCCCTTTCCCCCACATAACTTTAGTTTATCTATTCTCCCAATTTTCATGCATTTATAAACTCCTATTACATACTGGTTTTCCTCTATCAGTACATATATATGACAATATTTTTGGTATCATAAAAACTCATAACATTTTTTATCATTTATTTCCTCCCTTTCATTGACAAGATTCTAGAAATAGTAATCAGATTCATTGAATGGAATCCTCATTAAACATTCTTGTCTTTGGATTCAACCTCATCCTCAAGTGTTCCATCTCCACAATCCATAAGTGACATTCTTATATAGGTCCATAGATGCCTATTAGTCCATTTTTCCTTGTGCCTCTCCTTCCCTAAACACATTCTTCATCCTTACACTAACCTCTGGTCAACTAGTTTAAAGTAGTTAACTCTAACTCTTCCTGCTTTCCCAGCTTATTCACTAGCCCTGTTCTGACATACTTTTTTCTCTTTTTAAGTTCTTGATACTTCATTTAAAATGTTTAGCTGCCTCATCCTTGATCCTTGTATCCCTTACCCTAGAGTGCTATTGTTGCTCATCCCTTTCCAGATGCCAACACTGAATCACTTCTATCACCTGCCTTTTCTTTTCCTGCTCATATGCTACTTTATTCTACTGGAAGAAATCAAGGAAACAAGCAAAATACTCTGATAACGTACTTTACTATGATGCCATCCCTGTCAACCAAGTGTACTACAAATTCATGCTATACAAAATCAACTGGGGTCTCATTGCTACAGACTAGATCTTTTCCTGATTAACTATCACACTTTCTTTTTTTTTTTTTTCAAATCTCCTGTTTTCTAACCATGCCTCTTACACTATCAACTCTCAGAATAGCTAAGATCATTACACACACACACACACACACACACACACACACACACACACACACACACACATAATCTGATGTCATCAATGGCAAACTTCCCTCAATATTATCTTCATCCTCTCCTACTTTGTTCCAATCACACAGGAGACTGTAATGGTAATGGAATTAAAGATTCCCTTGTATTGGCTTGGTTTTCAGGTTAAGTGTTAAAACCCACAGCTTGTGAATATCACTTGTGGGATGGACGTGTTGATGTGAAGAGAGGGGGCTGAAGTGGGAGGAGCTGACACTGTGGATTTAGAGAGAGACTTAAGCAGAGAGAGGCCAGAAGAATATTTCAGGAGCAGTATTGTGGAGGCAGAGAGAGAATTGCCAGCAGCCAGAGTTGCTGTGAGAGAGAGAGGGAGAACTGCCAGCCGAAGACACCCAGACAGCTGAGGGCCAGTTGGACATGCCCAGAACTTTTGAGAATTTCCGCCTGGAGCTGCCCAGAACTGAGGAGGCAAAACTGTGGTGCCAGTATTTTTTGGTTTCTTTTGATGTTACTTAGCCAGATTCATTTGCTGGTAGAGTGCTGTTGTTGCAGAGGTCCTGGAAACTTGCTGTTGGTTCAGAAGCCCTGAAGAAGCACTTTTTTTGTTGTATGTTTATAGAAATTCTAGAGGAGGGTCTCATTGATGTTTTCAGGGGTATTGAGTTGGTTCTGTAGGCAGAGAGTGAAGTGATGAGAATACTCGCAATGTATCTTGTGGCTTTGTAAAGCTTTGCCTTCTCAGGGACAGAGATTGCTAAGAACTTGCCTTGGGTCAAGATGAAGAAAAGACTTCCCCTTGGGTATTGAATGCTGTGATGATATTCTAACCTTGTTATGGCTTAGGGATAGATGGCCTTTGTGCTCTCCACTGCCCCTTTGAAAGGCTTCTTGGTGATGATGGATGTTATTGTAATTCAGTTATGATCCAGGAGTTGAAAATGCTTGACTTTTATACTTTGTGACAGACTAAATGAATGTACTTTGTTTTTGATTGGAAACTAATCTCTGGTTGAATAGAAAGAAGACTTTGTGGCTGACTATATGAATGTAGTGCCCAGGGGTGGAGTACTTGGACTTTAGTATTTTGTGATTGAATTGAGAACTTACTAAATTACTGAGTTGGCCTATATTTTTATTTTCTCTTTTCTGTGAATGTCTTGTCTTAATCTGTCACTGAATAAATGGAGTTATCTATGCTTGTAATCTGAACGTAGAAGGTGCTTGTGCTTGGTGTTACAGAGATACAGTCTGTTGTGGCAATATTAACCCCTTTATGGGTTTGTGCCTTTAATTCCATCCCCCTCTATCTCCTTTTGGAATTTACTCCTTAAATCATCTCCTTCCCCTCTTTTATGATTAACTTCTCTTCCTCCTCTGGTTTCTTCCCTTCTGCCAAAAAAAAATCCTACAGCTCTCTCCAATTCTCTTACTTTTCCATTTCATAGCCAGATTCTTAGAAAAAATGTGGCTACACTTGTTGCCTTTCCAGCACCATTAATATAACCATTGTAATCTGCGTGCCATTACTACCAACCAAGTGAAACTGATCTTTTACAGATTACTAATGATTTCTTTGTTACTGAATTAATTTCCCTTTTTCAATCCATATCTTTCCCAAGCTCTCTGCATTGTTTGATAATTCTCATCACTTCTTTTTGGATATTTTTCCTCCCTGAGATTTTGCTCTTCCTGCCTGTCAGATCTAGCCTTTCCTCTTTCCTTTTGATTTCTTTAGTGTAATTTAAAAATTTTCCATCTATCAACCATTTGCCATCACTTTAGTCTCATATTCTCTACTGCCTCTTACTCATCTCTTCCTGGATGTCCCACCATAATCTCAAGCTCATTGTACCCCAAACTAAGCTGATGTTTCAAGATCTTCTAAACTCCCTCACCACCTTCCTATTGTTGATAGTATCACTATCCTCTCATTTACCTAGTCTTATAACTTCTTCAGTCATAATCAAATATTTCTTCTCTCTCATCTCAAACATCTAATTAGTTTCTCAGTCTTTTAAAGTCTGTACACTAGATACATTCATACTCTGTTATATCCCACTGCAACCACCCTAGTTCAGAGTCATTTCTTCTCATTTAAAAACTTTCTACCTCTATATCATCCTTCACTTTTCTGTCTAATTAATTTCACTATACCTGGACAGAGTGCATCTACTCAAAGCCTTCCTGGCTACACTTTCCCCACCCCCCCAAAAAAATTAAACTTTCACTTGGTATGTGAGGTCTTTCATAGATTTCAACTTATCTGTATATCATTATCCTATACATCTTTATGTACACTCTGAATTCCAACAAAACTACAGCAATATCCAAACACCATGTATGACATGTTTGTTCCTATTACCACTTCTTGGCTCATATTTAAAAATTTTATTTATGTTGAGAAAGGACTCTCTTCTCATCTTTATTATATGAAGTCCCTCTCTTTTTCAATTTTCAGCCTTGTTCAAGATGTTTATCTTCAAATAAATATGTATGCATATATATACACACACATATGTGTGTGTATCATATACTATGTAAGTGTGCATATGTATTATATACAATATATATGTAAAATTATTCTATACATAGTTCTTTACTCAGTTATTTTTCTGGATGGAGATAGCATATTTCTTCATATGTCCTTTAATTTATAATAGTCAAAATAAATTATTCACCCCAAATCATTTTTAAAACAATATTGCTGTTACTATATACAATTTTCTGTTAGTTCTGCTCACTTGGCTTTTCATTATTTCATTTTTTATTATCATTATTCGTTAGCTAGTTAAGATTCTAGTCTTTTACATCTACATTTGTTTTCCCAAATGCCTTACTAATATATTGCTTTTGTACAGATTATACTGTGCTCAATAAATGTTTTCTTGAATTAAATTTTTACCTTATAATGTATTGTGAAGTACATGTTTTAACCAAATGTTTTGACCAAATCTAACACTTTAACATCAAATGAAGTGCCTCATAATAAATGGAATCCAAAACATCTAATAATGCATCTCTTGATGCCTCTTTCAAAGTTAGACCATAGAGCAAATCTTATCCAAGGTCACTAAATTGTAGTCACTTAAAGGACAAATTAGAGAGTGTTGAGAAGAGGATACAAGACAGATCTAAAATTCAAATATCATGTAAGGCTCTTTATCTGCTTGGTTCACTCTGAAAATTTCCACAGCATTGAAAGTTCTATTTGTTTCCATCTGCTTTATATTTTCTTTGGGTACCTATACTTTCAATAACCCATCTTTCCCCTTATGTACAACTTTTTCTTATTTTCTGATTCCCTCTCTGCTTCCCACAAAATTACTAAGACATCCACCTTGTTAAATAATCTCCACATGGTTTTCAATATATCTTAGATCTCTTCCACTTTATATCCTTGCATCTATAAGATTTCACATTACTTCCATCTTCTTGACCAGTGAATGAGATATCATGTGACAAAATTGCACCAGCAGTGACAAGTTTTGGTCTGCTGTTTTTTTTTTTTTTTGTTTTTTTTTTAAGTAATTGGGGTTAAGAAATTTGACCGAGGTTACACAGCTAGTTATTTTTGTGTGTGTTAAGTATCTGAGGCTGGAACTGATTCTGGGTCCTCCTGACTCCAGGGCCAGTGTTCTTACTTACTGCGCCACCTAGCCACCTTGGTCCTCTCTCTTAGAGGGTTATAATAGCTAGTCATTTTCCACAATTTTTAAAAATCTTTGTGTCACTTTAAAGTCCCACCAAATGTTAATTGAAAGAGTAAAATCACTAACAGCAAGACTTTTATCTTCCTTAATACTTTGACTAAAATGAAATCAGTAATTTTTTGAATATGAAATAAAGAATCAGATCATAGTTGACTTGATGTTATTTTCAGCCTTTGATTCACATAAATGTACTGTTTTTAATCATGTGTTCCAAGCTAAGATCATAAGTTTTATTTTTTATACTAATGTGTTTTAATTTGGTTTATCTTTAAGAGATCATCAGAATAGAGGTTCTGTACTCTGCAACAGAGCATTTATAGGGATCTTTAATGGAAATGATCACAGTAATGACTATTTTATAATGTTTAGGACAATAATGTCACTTATTCAGTTTATTTTTATTGCTGAGTGTACCAGTCTCCAAGTCACTCAGATCATGACATACGAAAATACTTTTCCTGAGAGGACAAAATAACACATAGAGATTGAAGGATGACAAGGATTCCATTAATCATTTGAAAGGATCAGCATTATAAAGTCCAATCACCAAGATCTTTTTTTATCTCCAAGAGTAGGAATATCATTCCAATTTGTTTTCTTCATAACTATTCTTTTAAAAAATATTTTTCACTCAAACACCAGAACACAGATTCAGAACAGAGAGAAGTTATAAACATATTGGAACATAAATACAAAGTAAGAAAATAAAATAAAAAAGCATGTCATATAAATAGTTCTGACATGAGAGGATTTAGATTATATTAAAAAAAATTCCATTTCAAGAAAGCCTGTATGATAAATACTACATGCTGGGTTTAGAGCTGTCCATTTTTTTCTTTGCTTCCTTATAAGTTTTCTTTTTTCCCCTGCTGTGCACTTTTTACTTTGCACTTTTTTCACTCTTCCTCCTCACCTTCCCTGAAGGCTACAATTAAGTATGGATATATTTCTATGAGGATATAGACATATACATATGCACTTCCATATGTACCCAAATATATATACACATATAGATATATACTTTCCCTAACAATTCTACTACTGATCTTTGTTTTTATGTTTGTATATGTCTCTTGTTTACTATCTATTAACTCCTCTACTTTACTTCTGCCAACTACCTTTCCCTCTTATTTCTTTGTCTACCCCCCTCCAAGAATCCCTACCATATGCTCCTATTTCCATAAATCTAAACATCTTTCTATACTCCCCACCCTGTAATAGCAAGCAAAATAGGACTTTGCTGTTTTTCTAGATTGAGCTTTAGCTATTCAAGTATCTTGCCTTTGATTGTATCAAGTCTTTGATTGGAAACAATATACACTGTATTACCCTTAATAGGCCTAAGGGGGTTTGAAAATATTCTCTGGCCTAAGGGAATTTGAAGCTCTACCATGCCCTTAAGAGGCTGAATGTAATTACATGGGAGCCCACAATGGGAAGAGCTTGTTGAAACAAGGATGGAGTGGATAAAAGTAGGAGCAGAGCTGGGAGCAGGCAGAACTGAGAGAGAATTTCTATGATGTTGGTGCTCTGTCTGTTGATCTATGTTACTTTTTTGGATAGAAGCCCTGTCTGTTATTCTGTATTGGTTCCTCAGAGAGAAAGTGATTTGAGATGATAATGTTGGTAAGGTGTGTAAATATTTTTGTACTGTTTTTAAGCCTTTTTTCCCTAAAAACAGGAATTGAGAAGAGCTTGGAGTGGAGCAGTCCCTATGAGCTGAGATATGGAACAAGAGTAGAGTGCTGCCTCTGTGTGAATCCAGGCGAGAGTTGGGAGCTCTTGGCCTGTGGAGGAAGAGCTGTGGGGTTTGGAAGTCAGGTTCAAGTTAAGATGAAAGAGGACATTATTTGGACAATGTATATTGACTGATAAGATTGTAACTTACCTAGGAGTGGATGGTGTTTGTAATTTTGGCTACTCATTGAAAGTGACTATAAAATAAACTGGATGATGTGTTTTGCTTAAGACTATGTGGCCACCTTAGTAATAAGTTGTTATGTTATGTTGCAGTGAATGTTATGCTATAGTTGCTTGAATGTTATGCTTTAGTTTATTGCTGAATAAATAGAGAGTTCATTATACAATGTGATAAGACTCTTAAAGTTACTCACAACAATCCTCAGGAGAGATGCTTGTAATTGACTTTACAAACCCAAAGCAACAAGAACCCTAGCATACCTAGGATGGTTGCTAGCACAGTTTTTTTTTTAATGTCCTTCTCTAAAAGAAAGCAAATCAATCTGTGTGGCTAGGTGGCACAGTGAGTAGAGCACTGGACCTGGAGTCAGAAGGACCTGAGTTCGGATCTGGCCTCAGACACTTAACCCACACAAACAAAAACCTAGCCATGTGACCTTGGGCAAGTTACTTAACCCCAATTGCCCCCCAAAAAAGCAAAAAAAAAAAAGCAACTCCATCTTACTTTAATCACACACACACACACACACACACACACACACGCATATCATTCTCTTTTTTCAGGGGAAAAAGTTAGCACCACAAACTACATAAAATACAAAAAGAAGTTACAGGCAGACAAAAAAAATACACACAGAGAAAATAACACAATTCAACAGACCAACAGACAGGTCATCTAGCTGTCTGACTATCACATACCTATATAGTTAGTTCCTAGAAAGAGAACATCTGGATTTTCAAAGCTGGGGGGCTCAGCAGCTGACAAGAGTCTGACCTGACCAAATTTTATATATACATACATAGATACACATACACATACACATATACTTATACATATACATACAAATATACATATACATACACATACACATACACATATACATATACATATACATATACATATACATATACATATACATATACATATACATATACATATACGTGTGTGTGTGTGTGTGTGTGTGTGTGTGTGTGTGTGTGTGTGTAACCTTCTCCAGGGTCAGAAGACATCATAACCTTAGTGTCCAAATGCCTAATTACAAAATAAAAAAAAAAAGCTTACTTCCTGAAAAGCAAGGCTCCCCTAAGCAAGTTTCTCTTGTTGGGCTCCAAGTAATGCCCATTAAAAGGCAGGGAAGATCTTGAAATTCCATAGGCCTATTAAGCGTCAGGGAAAATCTTCAAATTTCCTTACCTTTACAACCCCTTATAATCTATTCTCTTACATTGTAATGATGATGTAATTTGACCCCTTTTATTGGTAAGTAAGCAGCTACTCAGCACTCAGTAACTGATCAAGCCTCTGTGAAAGAAATAGAAGGTATGAACCCCTGTTCCTCACATAACAGGAAGGGGTGGGCTGAAACATGAAGTAGCTAATTATATGTATATAAGAAAAGACCCAGAGAGGAAGAGTCAGAATTTCTTGGCACAAGAATCTGGAGGCAGAGAAGCTACAGAAGAGAGAATTGAGAACTGAGCCAGAATTTCCTGAGATCTTGTTGTGGTGGAGCTTCTTCTAAACAGGAGTCCAGGACCCCAGGAGCTCAGGAACCCCTTCCACCCAGGCTAGATAAGGTGATTCTGATTTTTTTGAACAAGCTGCAGAAGACTGAGGAAACATGAACAGGATGCAGGGACTTTTTCTGATTGTGGCTTGGTTGAGCTTGAATTCCCCAGAGTAGAAATCTTGAAGTGTTTGAGATAGACTGGACCCTGTGAACTTCAGTGTGGAGCAGGATCTACCCAGAGAGCTGGACAAGGAACTGGGTTCTATCTGCCCTTGAACCCAGGTGACAGTCTGGTGAATCCAGGTAGGATCTGGGACCATGGAAGGGGATCCAGGGAATCTGAGAACCAGCTCCAAGATGAAAAGACTTCACTATGGGTACTGAGTAATGATGTAATTGTAGTTTATTAGTGACCCAGGGGTGGATGACTTGTGTATTTTCTAATGATTGTACTTAGTGATTAATGATACTTAGTAATTGATTGCTGAATAAGTGACTGATTGAGTTAATTTAGTGTGCCCCATTACAGGAAGAATTTGACTATTGTACTTTGAGATGTCTGTTATTTGTTCTAAATTTTGTGACCACTTTGGTGAAAACTATGGAGCCATTTTAATGATAAACTGTTGTGAATAATATATTGTGATTTTCTGTGATAAGTTGTAATATTGTGAATGCTGTACCTTGGCTTTCTGTGAATGTTTTACTTTGATTTGTTATGGAATAAATAGGGTGTCTGCTATACTGTGTAATCAGAACGTTAAAACCTGTTCACAGTAGCATACCCATTTCACTGTGGTAAGTATTCACATTCTTGGTTTAGACATCACTCAACTTACAGACAGATTTGAGTACTGTCATTTAATCTTGTAATAGTAATGGAATTTGAAGATCCCTTTGTATTGGCAAGCTAAAAGGTACTTAGCACTTAGTTCCAATTTCATGATTGTGTTAAGTATTAAGACCCAGAACTTGTGAATCCCACAGTGGGATGAACTTACTGACATAACAGGAAGGGGAAGAACAGGGAGGAGCTAATATTTTATATAAAGAAAAACCCAAGATAGAGAGGCCAGAACATCTGGGAGTGAGCATCTGGAGGCTGGGCTACTACTGCTGGAGAGAGAAGAAAACTGAGAACTGAACCGAGAACTGAGAAGAGAAATGAAAATTGAGGACTTCACTGAAAATTGAGAAGAACTGAGAAATGAGAACAGAGGAGAACTGGGAGGAGACATGGCTATGGTATTGGTACTTTGTCTCTTTTGATGTTACTTTGTTAAATTCATCTGCTAATAGAGAACCCTGCTGTTGTTACAGAAGCCCTGGGACCTTGCTGCCTGTTCAGAAGGTCTGAAAAAGGATTTATTGTTTTATGTTTACAGAAATCCTGTAGGAGGGTCTTGCTGACAATTTTAGATGTCCAGGGACTATAATTAATGATTTGCATTGATGACTAAGACCTTGGTGTTGGGTCTATCTTGATTTCACAGGCAGAAAGTGAATTGATGAGGATACCTGCAATGTACATTAATGTTATTGTGGCTTTGTTAAGCTTTTTCTTCCTAGGAAGAGAAACTGTGAAAGACTTGAGGTGGATGAGACACTGTGAGCTTCAGTATAGAACAGGAACTGGATAAGGAGCTGGACAACAAGGAGCTGGCAGAAGCTGGGACCATGGAAAGGGAATCATGGAAGCTTTGAGCCAGCCTCATTTCAAGAAGAAAAGACCACTCCTTGGGTATTTAATGCAAACTGAGAAGATCATGATTTACTAGGGGTGAAGAACTTTGACCTTAACATTTAGATGATTGAGTTAAGGACTTATTAATTGAAGATGATTGGAAACTAATATTGAATTAAAAAGGCAGAAGATTTTTGATTGAAGAGATTAAGACATTGTGACCTAGGGGTAGAAAAATTTTTACCTTTGTACTTTGTGTCAAGACAACTTAAGAATGATTGAGTTACTAAATAAATGTACTTTGGTGAAAACATCATGACAATTTTGTTTAAAACTATATGGTCACTTTAGTGATAACTTTGTTGTAACATGAAATGACAGCAAGTGAGACCATTAATCATTTTAAATGAAGTTTTAATTGTGGAGCATCATTTACCCTGGGGACTGCCAGAGGTCATGTGCCCAAATCAGGCAGCCCCAAGCATATACTTCTCAGGGTTTATATAGACAAAAGCCACAACATAAGTGTTACCAAGGGGAGTAAGCAGGGAAAACACAGAAGCCAAAGATAGCATTGCTTAATGATTGTTGCCCAGTAGTCAATTTGTTGCCCAACTGGAAAGTTCCCAAATCTATTTTGACAAGAGAACAGAAGGGGAGGTGGGGAGGATATGGGCTTCAAATACCAGGTTTGGACAAGGTTACATGGCAGGTTTGCTGCCTAGGCAGGCTTTGTTGTGTTTAGGCATGTTTCTTAGGCATCTCTCCTATGATGGGGAGACATGGGGGGTGTTCAAAAGTTATTGAACCATAACATTGTAAATGTTGTATTTTAATTTCTGTGAATGTTTTGCCTTAATTTGTTACTGAATAGAGAGTTCACTATACTGTGTAATCAGAACCTTGAAAGCTGCTCACAGCAGCAATCCTCTGTAAAGCTGCTCATGCTTGGCTTTACAAACCTCGTCCTCATTAAGCCTGTTTGGCAATACAGTTTACCTGGGTGTGGCCATTGCCTATGCTACAACTTCTTGGAGCCAAAGGTGTGAGTTGAAGGATAGGTGGACCTCAAAAGTGGAAGAGAAAATCTGAAAAGAACTCAAGGCAGCTGTGAGGAGAATAGACCTATTTGTTTGGGATGATATTGGGTTCCTGAAGTCTATGGCAGCAAAATACAAGAGAAAGGCTGATGTTTCTTGCTAAGCTTAAAACTCTAAATGTAGCAGTGAGAAGGCTTTATATCTATTCCTTGAGGAACATTCATTCTTGTCAAGTTATGGGAGGCACATCACAATTTTGATTGCAAGATGATGAGTAGTTTCTGTTTGTTGTTTGTTGTTTGTTGTTGTTTTGTCATTGCAACTGACAAAGACTGCTTACTAAGTTAAATAAAAGTTGTGATCTGTGTCCATGGGGGAGGGGTCTATCTAAAGATATATATATATATATATATATATATATATATATATATATATATAAGGAAAGATCCTAAATGATATAAAGGAAGCATAAAGGAAATTTCATTTTAATTATGATGGTTTAATATATTATTTAAATCTGTTTTTAATATTTCAAGGTTTCCTTTAATTCTTGGGAAATGTATTTGCATATATGACATTCTTGAACTTGGGATATAGTCAAAGAAAAATAATTGAATATTATGTAGATATTATCTCCTTATACATTTCTGCTAACTAAATTTTGAGAAGCTAATAAAAGGATGTTCTTTCATTCTTCAAGATAATAACTGAACACCTCCTATCTGTAGCACTATAGGAGGCACTGTGGATGATACATAGTAACACAATACAGAGTTACTAACCGTCATGGAGTACACACGAGTCTCTCTAAATCATTTCCATAATTCTCAACAATAGGTGCCTTTAAAAGTTTAGGATTGCTATGTATCTACTTTATTCTCTGGCATTCTGTCTTACTTTTTAAATAATTGGCCAAAAGAGAAGCATATTATGTGAGTAAATAAAATGAAACAAGAAAGTTTAGATTTCAATTGTCTTAGTTTGTGAAATATCTTATTATATACACATGTATACATTTGATTTTTATTAAATAGGTGGAATATATGTAATATTTGTATGTGAGTGTGTGTGTGTGTATTGTTTACATTTACAATAGGAAACCACAATCTTCTTAGATGTAAAGAAGTAATAGTTCCATAGGGTAACTGGGTGGTGCAGTGAGTTATGAAGTTATGAAGTTATGAAGACTCATCTTCCTGAATTCAAATACAGACTCTGAAAAGTACTAATTGTGTGACCCTGGGCAAGTCACTTAACCATGTTTGTCTCTGCTTCTCATCTGTAAAATGAACTTGAGGTGGAAATAGCAAACCAATCCAATATCTTGGTCAAGAAGCTGCCAATCTCCACAAAAAAAGAGAGGTTTCATGAAGACTCAGAAATGACTGGAAATTACTAAACATAAAATGATATGTTCTCATTCCATAAATGTGCTCTTTCTGAGGAAAAAATGGACATACATTTCTTAGAAAGTCAGCACTTGGAAGTGTTGCTCCTGATTCTGTGACCCAACACCTCCTGTTACTTCTCATTACTCCTCGTTATATAGACAAGGGGACTGAAATACAGAGATTACATGGTAAAGTCATGCATGGCAAGTCAACATGGTCTATTTCTTTTTGATCATGTTATACAGTTCACGAATTTGGGATAAGATAACTTTCTGCAAATTTATGTTTTACTTTATTACTTTTTCCATATATGTTTTCATATGCTAAGCATTCCTTATGTCTTCTCCCTTCTTGATTAGTTATCAGGTATTTTTATGCCAGAGGTGTTTGTATTAATACACAAGAATAAAAAGTCAAAATTAACACGATCTGGACAACCAAGGTGATAATAGAGCTTCTTATTCTTTCCTCATTTGTCTCCTTTTGCTATTATGCACAGTAGCATGATATGAAAGAAGCATGGGGAATGGAAATACCATCCTATTAGCTACAGAAAAGCTTGTCTGTAAGATTACTTACAAACCTTCTTCTCAGGGGGTGAAGATAAAAGAAGAGTAATCTCTCTCATCCCCAGGACATTAATCTGAAGTCTCCAGTGTTCTGATTTTCTTGAATAAGTAATCCAGTGGTGCATCAGGAGAAAATTATGAATACTCAGGCAGAACAATTCTATTTCTCTAATTTCAGTAAGTTTTTTTAAATACTGCTCAAATAGAATGGAGTCACAAGTATGCAGAAGAAATATACTAAAACATTTCCATTTTTTAAAACAGAGTATTTGAAAGGGATCAGGGAAAGGGTAAATGTTCTGAAAAGTCAAAATATGTGGCAGCATTCCATATATAAAAGATTTGTGCTTAATAAATTCAAGTGATACAAAATATCCTTCTATTAAATATGGCTTTACAGTTTTTCTCCATTTATAGTCTGATATAAATTTTTACTATTTTACTACTCTTACTGCTAGAAATTTTATAATGTCTTTATATCTCTTATAGTACCATCACTTCATAATTATTTTAAATGCCCATCATAATATATCAACATGGTAGAATGGTCAGAATATTATAAAGCCAGAAATATGTTCTTAGGTAAATCATTTAATTTGGTTAAGTCTCAGTTTTTCCATCGCTAAATCAAGATTTTTGAAATAGTAGACATGCAAGATTCAAAGTGTATTTCCTTTTTTAGATCTATGATTCTATGATCTGCAGTTTTAATACAAGTTAAAGACAATAAACAGATTATTTAGGGGTCTCATTCTTTTTCTCTAAAATAAATGTAAGTCTGAAGAGAGATGCCCTGAAGTAAGACTTAGACTGTTTCTACACAACCAAATACAAACTTACTTATAAAAACAAGGTATCCTTTTTTGGCTTTAATTTTATGTTTATTTTTAGTTTACAATATTCATTTCCACAAGATTTTGAGTTACAAATTTTCTCCCCATCTTTACCCTACCCACAACCCCAGAACAGTGATCCCACTGAACACCCCTCCCCTAATCTGCTCTTTCTTATATCCTCCCCCATTCCCCCTCAAACTTTCCATAGAGCAAGATGGGTTTCCATACCCCAGTGGCTGTATAGCTTATTTCCCAGTGTATGTAAAAAAATGAAATTTTAAACATTGGATTTTAAAACTTTGAATTCCAGATTATTTCCCTTATTCCTTCATCACCCACCCTTACTGGGAAGATAAGCAATTCAATATAGGTTGTACATGTGTAGTTAGACATGACATGTCAATAGTAGATATATTGTGAAAGACTGACTATATTTCCCTCCATCCTATCCCACCCCCCATTTATTCTATTTTCTACTTTGACCCTGTCCCTTTTAAAAAAAATGTGTGCTTCTAACTACTCTAACCCCCCAATCTGTCCTCCCTTCTATCATCTACCCTCTTATTTCCTTCCCCCCTATGTTCCTATATGGTAAGATACCCAATTTAGTGTATATATTATTCTCTCCTTAAGCCAAATTAAATAAGAGTAAGGTCAACCCAATCCCTTTTGTCTTCCTGTTCTTCCCTCCATTGTAACAGTTTTCCGTTGCAGTTTTTATATGAGATAATTCACCCTATTCTGTCTTTCCCTATCTCCTCTCATTATACTCCTTTCTCACATCTTAATTTTATTTTTTAAATATCATCCCTTCCTATTCAATTGATCCTGTGTATACCTGTACACACACACTCACATATGTGTTCATATGCACATATACCCTCCTATATAGACATGTATATGTGTATATAAATACACACATACATACATACATATACACATATTTATATTCCCTCCAACTATCCTCATATTGAGAAAAGTTTAATAAGTTATAATTATTGTATTTCCATGTATGAATGTAAATAGTTCAACTTTGATAAGTTCCTTATAATTTCTTTTCCCTGTTTACTTTCTCTTGCTTCTTGTATTTGAATGTCAAACTTTTTATTCAACTTTTTTTTTTCATCAAGAATGCTTGAAAGTCCTCTATTTAATTGAATGACCACATTTTCCCCCAAAACATGATACTCAGTTTTGCTTGGTAGGTAATTCTATGTTTTAATCTAGCTCCTTTGACCTCCAGAATATCATATTCTAAGGCCTTTGATCTCTTAATGTAGAAGCTGTTAGATCTATCCTGACTATGTTATATAAACATAAACTATCCTGATTGTGTTTCCACAATATTCAAATTGTTTCTTCTTGGCTGCTTGTAATATTTTCTCCTTGATCTGGGAATTCCAAAACCTGGCTATATTACTTAGGAGTATTCTTTTTCAGATATTTTTTAAGAGGTGATAAGTGGATTCTTTCAACCTCTAATTTACCCTCTGGTTCTAAAACATCAGGGCGCTTTTCCTTGAGGATTTCTTTTTTTTTTAAATTAATTTATTAGTTTAGTTTCAGTTAACAAGATTCAATTCCATAGTTCCTTGATTTTCAAATTTCCTTTACTTCCCTCCCCTCTCCCCTCATGACAGCATATAGTACAGTATAGGGTCTGCAAATGCATTCATATTAAACATTATTCCAATTACAAAGGCATATTGTACTAGGTGGGATGAAAGATGGTAAGGAAGAAGTAAAACCAAACAATGAGAAGAACAAGATCATTTAGTTTGCTTCCATCAGGATTCAGGCTCAGTTCTTTCTAGTTATATCTCTGGATGGTGCATTTCTCACTTTCTTGAGTCATTTGGGATTAACTTATATCACTGCATTGCTGAAAAGAGTCCAGTCTGTCATAGTTGGTCGTCACAGATATGGTATGTCTGTGATTGTATACAAATTTCTTCTGATTCTACTCTTCTCGCTCAGCATCAGTTTGTATAAGTCTCTCCAGGTAATTATGAAATCCGTCACCTCCTCGTTTCTTATAGCACAATAAAATTCCATTACATTCATATACCACAACTTGTTTAGCCATTCCCCAATTGATGGGCACCCCTTTAGTTTCCAATTCTTTGCAACCACAAAAAGGGCTGCTAAAAATATTTTGTACATATGGGTCTTCCTCCTACTTCTATGATCTCTTTGGGATATAACCCTAGAAGTGGTATTGTTGGGTCAAAGGGTATGAAATTATTTATAATCCTTTGGGCATAATTCCAGATTGCTCTCCAGAATGGTTGGATAAGTTCACAACTCCACCAGCAATGTATTAGCGTTCCAAATTGCCCACATCCTCTCCAGCATTTGTCACTTTCTTGTTTTGTCATCTTAGCCAATCTGACTGGAGAGATGTGGTATCTCAGAGTTGTTTTGATTTGCATTTCTCTAATTAATAGTGATTTAGAGCATTTCTTCATATGCTTATAGATATCTTTAATTTCTTTCTTTGAAAACTTCCTATTCATATCCTTTGACCATTTCTCAATTGGGGAATGACTTGTATTCATATAGATTTGGCTCAATTCTCTATAAATTTTAGAAATGAGTCCTTTATCAGAGATACAAGTTGTAAAAATTATTTCGCAATTTCCCACCTCCCTCTTGATCTTGGTTACATTGGCTTTGTTTGTGCAGAAGCTTTTCAATTTAATGTAATCAAAATTATCCATTTTGCATTTTATAATGCTCTCTAATTCTTGTTTGGTCCTAAAATCTTCCCCTCTCCACAGATCTGTCAGGTAAACTATTCCTTGCTTTCCCAAATTGCTTACAGTATCATCCTTTACATCTAGATTATGCACCCATCTAAACTTGATTTTGGTATATGGTGTTAGATAGTGATCTATGCCCAGTTTCTGCCATACTGTATTCCAGTTTTCCCAGCAGTTTTTGTCAAATAGTGCATTCTTATCCCAGAAACTGGGGTCTTTGGGTTTATCGAACAATAGATTGCTATATTCATTAACTGCTGGGTCTCCTGCACCTAATCTATTCCATTGATCCACTGCTCTACACCCCTGCCAGTACCAAGCAGTTTTGATGACTGCTGCTGTATAATACAGATGAAGATCTGGCATAGCTAGTCCACCTTCCCTAGCATTTCTTTTCATTAATTCCCTTGATATTATAGACCGTTTGTTTTTCCAAATAAATTTTGTTATTATTTTGTCTAACTCTACAAAGTAGTTTTTTGGTAAACTGATTGGTATGGCACTAAATATATAGTTTAGTTTGGGTAACATTGTCATTTTTATTATATTAGCTCGACCCAGCCACGAGCAATTGATATTTTTCCAACTATTTGGATCTGTTTTTATTTGTGTGAGAAGTGTTTTGTAGTTGTGATCATATAGATTCTGGGTTTGTTTTGGCAAGTAGATTCCCAAATATTTTATAATGTCTACAGTGACTTTAAATGGGATTTCTCTTTCTATCTCTTGCTGTTGAGTTTTATTAGAGATGTACAGGAATGCTGAGGATTTATGTGGGTTTATTTGATATCCTGCAACTTTGCCAAATTTATTTATTGTCTCAAGTAATTTTTTACTTGATTCTTTAGGATTCTCTAAGTATATCATCATATCATCTGCAAAGAGTGACAGCTTGGTCACTTCTTTGCCTAATTTGATTCCTTTGATTTCTTTTTCTTCTCTAATTGCTACTGCTAATGTTTCTAGTACCAGATTGAATAATAGGGGTGATAGTGGACA
>WOXC01007197.1:422500-437805 GCA_011680675.1 Gymnobelideus leadbeateri | reverse complement strand
GAAATTGGAAGCTATGCCATCTTCCTCCTCCTCCCACATTTTAGACACGAGGAAACAGAGACCTTGGGAGCTTAAGTGACTTGCCCAGGGTCATGCAGATATTATATGATAGAGATTGTGTATGAATCCAGGTCCCCAACTTCAAATCCAGTGATCTTTCCATAGGTGAAGCTACTGTCCTCCCTTTAATGAGCAGAGGTGCCTCATGTGAAGTAGCATCCTTAAAAATCCCCTTGTTAAATTCTAGCAATAATGTTATAAGTTCCCTGTTAGAGCCTGAGAGAGGCAGCGGTCCAGCATAGCTTTGCTTTCCAATTTGCCTATTAACATGAACTTTACCACCTCACAGTTACAGTGTCTGGCCAAGAGACAGGGAAGACCCATGGAGATGTCTGTATATAAGTAAGAGTTGGGGGTGATTTTCTTTTCTTTCTCTTTTTTGCTTTTTGGAGGGCAATTGGGGTTGGACTTGCCCAAAGTCACATGGCTAGTAGGTGTGTCAAGTGTCTGAGGCCGAATTTGAATTCAGGTCCTCCTGACTTTAGAGGCACTTCAGTGCCCTATTCACTGTGCCACCTAGCCACCCCGGGGGGTGGGGAGGTGATTTTCTTGGAGGTAGGGAATAGGACTGGTGATCCTGTGGAAGCCTCAGACTTTTGGATCCCCAGAAGTCATCCATGTATGGAGCATGTTTTAAGGAAATCAGAGAAAGCTCTTAATCGTTATAATAGTTTACATCTCTATAATGATTGACAATTCATGAAGTATCATTCCTCCCAATAAAGCAGTTGAGAATAGGCAGTGAAATTCTTATTACTATCCGTTTTTTTACAGATTGAGACTTAGAGAGGCTATGCAACTTGCCCAAGGTGATATGGTAAATAATGAGGTGGTTGTTCAGTCATTGCTGACTCTTCATGACCCCATTTGGGGTTTTCTTGGCAAAGATACTGGGGGTGGGGAGGTTATAATTCTCTTCTCTAACTTATTTTACAGATGAGCAACTGAGGCAAATAGTGTTAAGTGACTTGCCCAGGGTCTCACAGCTAGTAAATGTCTAAGCCCAGATTTGAACTCAGGAAAAGGAATCTTCCTGACCCCAGGCCCAGCACTCTGTCCACTCTGGCACAATCAAATACAGGTTTTCAAACACAAAATCCAGGACTTTTCACTACACTTCGGTCAATTTGGTTGACATGATCTTCTGGTTGACTTGATCTTCTGCACCTTTAGTCTCTAAGATGATCCTTTGTCTCTGTCTCTGTCTTTCTCTCTGTGTGTCTCTGTGTCTATATCTCTGTATCTCTCTCTCAATTGTTAATAATGGCAGCAGTTAGCAACTAAGATGTATAAGATGCTTATGTGTGGTAGGTACTACGTTAAGCACTTTATGATCCTTACTTCATTAGAATCTCACAACAAGCCTGGGAGATAGGTGCTGTTATTGTCCCCATTTTATAGATGAGGAAACTGAGGCAAACAGAGCTTCAATGACTTCTCAGGGCCACACTGCTGATATCTGAGGCCATATTTGAGCTCAAGTCTTCCTGACTCCAGTCATGGCAATCTATCCATTACACCATCAACTTGTCCTATGATTTTATTGGCACAGGGGCTCCCAAGTGAGGAAATTCCATCTATTGATGTAGCTTCTTTGCAGTGTGTGTGTGTATTCTTTTTGGAGGGGGAAAGACAGGGCAGTTGAGGTTAAGTGACTTGCTCAAGGTCACATGGCTAGTAAGTGTGTCAAGTGTCTGAGGCCAGATTTAAGCTCAGGTCCTCCTGACTCCAGGGCCAGTGCTCTATTCACTGTGCCACCTAGCTGCCTCTATGGTATATATTCTTAAGAGTTGCTGACAGCACTGAGAGGTTAAGTGATTTGTGGGTATGTGTCTGAGGCAGAACTGGACCCCAGGTCCATCTCTTTGTCCATTACTCAATCCTGCTTCTCTCTCTCTCTCTCTCTCTCTCTCTCTCTCTCTCTCTCTCTCTCTTTCTCTCTCTCTCTCTCAGTATTCTGTTTTTAGATCAGCTACATTTACCATATATTCCTTCTTCTGTCCTCCCCCCTTCCAGGTTTATCCCTCTCAATGAAGAGGGGAAAAAAGAGGAGAAATGAAAAAAAAATCAGCAAAACTAGCCAACATATTAAAAACATCTGATGTCATATGCAGTGTTTCACACATACAGCCTCCGCTCTGGAAAGGAGTATAAGGAGATTATCTTCTTGTCTTTCTCTGAAGGTCAAGCTTGATCATTATAATTTTACAACATTCAGTTTTGATTATTTTATTTTTTCTTCCCATTATATAGTCATTGTGTATATTGCATCACTCATATGTCTTTTTTGTGCTTAAATTTAATTTTTACAAGCATTTTTCTATTTCCATTTCACTACCCATTCCCCACTGAATGATTGAAAGCAAAATAAAAATAAAATGCTTGTAACAAATATGCATAGTCTAGCTGAGCAAAACAAATTCCTTCAACTGTCCATGTTCAAAAATGCATGCCTCCTTCTGCAATTTTAATTTATCAGCTCTCTGGCAAAAGGTGGATGCCATGTTTCATCTCCGGTACTCTGGACTCATGGTTTATCATTGTATTGATCAGAGTTCTGAAGTCTTTCAACATTATTTTTCTTTTCAATATTATTGTAGTATAAATTATTCTCCCAGTTCTGCTCACTTCACACCGTGTCAGTTCACAGAGGTCTTCTCAGTTTCCTCTAAATTTTGTCATTTCAGTCATACACCATAATTTGTCCAGTCATTTTTCAGTCAGCAGGAAGCCCTTCAGTTTGGCGTTATATGAAAAAAGAGCTGTTATAAATATTTTTGTGCTTATAGGTCTTTTCCCTCTTTCTTTGCTATCTTTGGGGTATAGGTCTAGTAGTGGCATAGGTAGGCCAAAGGATATACACAGTTTTAGTTACTTTTGGAGTTTAGTGTCACATGACTTTCCAGAACTCATAGATCAATTCAGAACTTTGCCAACAGGGCATTAATATGCCTATTTTCCTTCTGCTACTTCAACGTTTTTCATTTTAATTTTTTGTCACCTTTTGCCCTTATGATGGGTAAGAAGTGAAACTTTGGAGATGCTTTGATTTAAATATCCCAATTATTATAGTTGGAGAATTTTTAATATGATTGTGAGTTTTCTTCCTTTGAAAACTGACTTCCATCCTTTCACTTTTTATGTATTGGAGAAGAGCTCTTAGTCTTTTAAATTTGAATGAGTTCCTTATATATAACTTGATATGAGACTTTTATCAGAGAACCTTGCTGTAAATATTTTTGTCAGATATTTATTTTCCTCTTAATTTTAGCCACGTTAGCTTTACTTGTGCAAAATTTTCAATTTTATATAATCAAAACTGTCCATTTGGCCTTCTGTGATCCATTCTGTTTCTTATTTAGCCATCAGCTATTTTCATTTCTATGTCTGAATGGCAACTTTTTTCCTTCTTCCCCTAAGGGGCTTATGATGCCATGCTTTATGTTTAAGCCATGTATTCATAGACCATCCCTGGTACACAGTCGGAGATTAGATTGATATCTAATTTCTGCCAAACTGCTTTCCAGTTTTCCCAGTAGTTTTTGTCAAATCGTGAGTCCTTACCCCAGTAACTACAGTCTTTGACTTTATAAAACACTATGATACCATTTTTGTTCAGCTTCACATGCTGTATCAAATTTGTTCCACTGATCAATCTCTTAATTTTTTTAAATTAATTTTTTTTATTTTCAAGATTCATTTCCACAAGATTTTGAGTTACAAATTTTCTCCCCATCTCTCCCCTACCCCCACCCCAAGATACCAAGAATACTGAATATCCCTTCCCCCAAACTATTCTCTCTTATGTCCTCCCCCATTTCCCCCCTTACTTTCCTCTAGGGCAAGAGGGATTTCTATACCCCATTGCCTATATATCTTATTTCTCGGTTACATGTAAGAAACAATTTTTAACATTTGTTTTTAAAACTTTGATTTCCAGATTCTTTCTCTTCTTCCCTCCTCACCGCCCCCCCCCCACTGGGAAGACAAGCCATTCAATATAGGTTGTACATGTGTAGTTACACAAAATGTTTCCATAGTAGTTATATTGTTAAAGACTAATTATATTTCCCTCCATGCTATCCCACCCCCCACTTATTCTATTTTTTCCTTCAACCCTGTCCCTTTTCAAAAGTGTGTGCTTCTAGCTACCCTCTCCCCCAATCTGCCCTCCCTTCTATCCTCCCCACTCTTATCCCCTTCCCCCCTAATTTCCTGTAGGGTAAGACACCCAAATGAGTGTGTATGTGATTTTCTCCTTAAGCCAAATCCAATGAACCCCTTAATTTTAAAAAAAATCAGTACTAGATTGTATTAATAATTAACACTTCACAATAGATTTGAAGATCTAGTAGCAGTCTCTCATTCTTCACCACTTTTCCCCCCATTTTTACCCTTGGAATTTTTGACCTTGTGTTATTCCATATTTTGTTACTATTTTATTTAATTGCAGAAAATAATCCCTTAATAGATTGGTTACGATGACACATGAATAAGCATTCTGTAAGTCTTTCCATACTTCTCTGTATTCATCATATTCATTACTTTTTAAAGGGCAATAATGTTCCATTACATTCCTGTACTATATTTTGGTCTTCCACTCTCTAGCTGATTGATATCTCTACTTTGTATCCAGATCTTTTCTACCACAAAAAAAGTCTGCTATAAGTCTGTTGTTGTATGTAAGGTTTTTCTTTTTTATATCTATTTTAATATGCAGTTTAGAGACAGTGAGTCTATGCTTAAAAAAGAACATGATTCTGGTGACATTTTTAAGGTATTCTAAGTCTAATACAGAAGCAATGAACATCGAAATGATCTCATGCCGTTTGAGCCCGGAAATCTCATGTACAATTTGGCCAATATAGTTATGGCCTAAGGATACTTAACAGAGGGCCACTGTCAAATTCTGGGAGTATCTCATAAACACACACTACATTTCATCCTGGCACAGAGTGTTTGTTTGTACTTTATTTATTCCTAACTTTGACAAGTGATAGAAACAAAGTGCATTCTGCACCTTTACAAAACATGTTGCCCAGTTAACAAGAACATTTTTGTGAGTGTGTTTGCCAAAGATAATCTGGGTTGATGTACCTTGTAAGAATCCCTCTTAAGAGCAGCCTCTTCTTCTCCCTCAAAAGTTAATGCAAGTCAAATATATTGCTTATTCTTAAGATTTGCATGTAATTGGGATGCTATGCTGTTGTTGCTGTTTTTTTAATTCACTTCTATGATAAAATACAAAACAAACATACTAACAGAATCATAAACTTTTAGTTTGGAGAGCTCTTAGAACTCATGAATTCTGTAATAGGAAGCCTTTCTACAACTTCTTATACTGATGGCCTGTTGGTCCATTTTCTGCTTAAAAACTTTTCTCATGATGAGGAACTCACTGCATAATGCGGAGACTCTATTTTTTTGTTGGAAAGGTTGACTTGCTTAAAAGGTATTAGATGAGGAAGAAATCTACCTTCCTACTACTGATTGGCTTTCCATAGTGCCCAATTCATAGGAAACTTTTTGGTTGTTTCTAGTTCATTAACTGATGGCCTTTTACACATAGTAGGTTCACTTAAAATTTTTTTTCCATTGTGAATTTAATCTTCCACATGTATTTCCAATTTATAAAGAACATGAATGAAAACTATATAAGAAACTAAATTTCTATAATATATGGATTTTAATAAGTATACATACCTATATATTTATAGAGAAATATATTTTGACAAAATAGCAAAATTGTTATTGTTATTCTTCTGTACTTTTTAGGTAAGTGCATTTTTTAAAAAGTTCATATTGATTTTTTTTCTTTTTATCTATTATTGCTTACTATCATTTCTCCCCACCTCCATCTCTGAGCAAAAGTTCTCTGGTATAAGAGATAGAGTTTTCTGAGGATTTTCAAAATTGTTTCCCTTCCAGTTATTATTTGTGGTCATTATATAAATTGTTCTTCCTGTTCCCCTCATTTCTCTCTCTTTTAGTTCCTATAGATAGTAGGTTATTATTAAACCTTTCTTGAAATAAATCAACTATATCTTCCTTTAGTTCATTTTGCTTTAGTTTTGCAAAGCACAGAAATGGGAGACTACTTTAGGGGTTTGTGAAAAATCAAAGTGTTAACTCAGAAACTAAATCTTTATGTTAACTTCCACAGAGAGAAAAACCTAAATAATTTCCTCTTTAGAACTAATTTTTGATCATGAAAGCACAAATTATTTAAGCATTTTTTAAAAAAAAGATGCTTAGAATGTCATTTTTAAAGAGACAATAAATAGGTAGGCAAGAGGATAGTAATTCTGTGAATATGAGAAGGATCTGTGATTTACTCAACTTAGAAATTCCCAGGGTGTGAAATCCCTCCATCAGCACCATATCCCTACTATGATTTAGATGATTAATCCTAGGAAACTTCTTGAGGCATACAAAAGTTAAGTGACTTGCCCACGGTCATTCAATTAATAAATGTCAGAGACTAGATTTGAATCCAATTCTTTCTGATCCAAACCAAGCACTGCATTCACTGTATTATACTGTTGTATATATACTATTTACTCTTTATATGTTTGTGTGCATATATTATATGTGTGTGTTTGTGTATACACAGATATATACATACAGACGTAAAAATAGCTATGGAAAGAGGTTAAAGAGGGTACTTGTGATATCCATGTTTGCATCTAGGTGTGCAGTTTGGATAGGGTGCTGGACTTTACTGAGTCATACTACAATAGAAGTAGGGTGTTGTGAGGCATATACCTCTATAGAGGAGACTAATTTTGAGAGAGTGTTTTTGGTGTTAGCATTTTTCCTGAGAAATAGCACTTTTTTCAGGAGACAGACTTTACTGGTATGCTTAATTTTTAGGGCATTGTTTTCTCACTTTTTAGCAATCTTTTTTTTATTTCCAATTTTTCTCCTTCCTTTCAATCCTTCGCCAATTTATAGAGAAGGTAAGCAATATAATATTAATTATACATGTGAACTCATGCAAAATATATTTCCATAGTAGCCATGTTGCAAAAAGAAAACAAGAAAAATAAAGAAAGTGAAAAATATTCTTCAATCTGTCCTCCAACTTCATCAATTCTTTCTCTGGAGGGAAATAGCATTTTTAAATGATCCAGCACCCCATTCCCTGTGGTGGTGGTAGTGGTGGTGCTAATGAAAGGCAACCAAAAGACAATTCCGGGGATTGCTTCTTTATACTAGAATATAAAACAGTGTCAATGTACGGCACCACATGGCCAGAAGGATGCCTCACATTTCCAACATGAAACCAGGGATGGAAACCATGAACATCCTCCATGAATTGGACCTTGTATATAAATTCAATGTCTCTACACTGTGATCCTTATTGAAGTTCTTCATTTTAGAGACAAAATTTAAGGTGCTTATTTAAGATCACATATTTTCTTCCTCAATAGTATATTTACCTACTACAAGTTCTGAGTGAAATCCTGACTCAGAAGTTAATTCCTGATTTTGACAAATGTCTCCTTTTTATTGTCCTTTTCCTCAAACTTAATGGTTCCAGCCTCTGGAGAAAAAGTCTCTAGAATGTGATATTGCAGGTACAAGGAAGTGATTCTTCTCATATCTCTAGTTGTTCTGGGAAAGCATACTCTTGGGACAGCTAGGTGGCACAGTGAATAAAGCACCAGCCCTGGAGTCAGGAGGACCTGAGTTCAAATTTTGCTTCAGACACTTAACACTTAAGAGCCGTGTGACCTTGGACAAGTCACTTAATCACAATTACCCTGCCTTCCCCCTCCAAAAAGCAAACAAAACAAAACAAAACAAAAACCAAACCAACCAAAACAACAAAAAAATAATCTTGTGGGTGGGAGAAGAGGTTTGTAGGATTAGAAAAAAAGGTGACCTGAAAGAAGAGTGAGATAGTAATTAAAGTTCTGGGAAGACCCAAATTTTCACTCCTACTTTGTCTAAATACTCCTGTGGTGGATGGGATAGGAAATAAGGAATAGGATGATTAATTTGGGAATTGTGGAAAAATGGATTTCTGCCGCTTTTCTCCTTTCCTTTGTCACTTTTTGATTCAAGTTTTCTTTTTTGTTTCTCATTCCCTGGGTTGGCTCTTATTATATCAATGAGCTATTTTTCAAATGAATACATTAAATTTCAAGATCATGGAAAAGCTGGGGGTAAGTATAAACAACACTAGAAGCAAGAGAGATGAGAAATTTGAATACAAAAAAATCTGCTACAGGTTCATTTTCCTGAACCATGAGAAAATTCTTTGAAGGGTTTACCTAAATTTGTTTTCTCCAAAACTTGATTGTTTGCATGTGTTTTAATTTTAATCTGGGAATTTTTGTATTTTTCTTCTTTTGAAAGAAATCAGTATTTACATTTTTTGTCTCAGAATACTGTTAGACCCAGTGAATAATATTCAGATGTTTCTTCTAATTAAGTCATCAAGTATTTTTCCCCTCTAATGTAGTCATCGGTGTTTTTTAGCTTCTTGTGTTAAGAAACATCTGCCTCTTAGATGGAATTGTCTTCTCCAATTAAATATTAAGTGTCACTGTAGGCAGTCATCCAAGCTCACCCTGCAAGTATTAAAGGTATAGACTTGAATGGATTCAGTTCACCAAATACACAGTGCAAGTCACTTTATTGAGGTCTACATGCAAAATGACACAGGCCATACCCTCAAGAAGTTAGCAAACTAGTAAATGGGATGAGATGCATACATAGATAATAATACTACTACTAGCTGGACCACGATTATATATATATATATATAGGAGAGAACAAATAGAAAGAAAGAAGGATCACTGCTTATGGAGGAGGTGAGCAGCAAATGCTTGGGTGTAAGGATTAAGATAGAAGGAAAAGTCAAAGATGACTGAGATGTTGAGTCTAAGTGACTGGAATAATGGTCATGAGGTCAATGGAAAGAGGGAAGCTTTGTAGGGAAAGTAATGAGTGGGGTTTGGGACATGCTTAGTTTCAACCATCTATAGGACGTCGGAGTAGAGCCATACAGTAGAAGTTTGTAAATAGAGAACTTGAGTTCAATGATTATTGATGTTTCATCTGTTTCTTTAAAGCAATATATTATTGGATTCTGCTTTCTGTTACTCTGCTTTTTGGTTGGTGATAGTAGTGGTGGTGTTGCTGGTGGTTAGTTTATTCAATTCATATCCATAGTTAAGATTGTTATTACCATATTTTCATATTTTTTGTTGTTGTTCACTATCTCCCTCAATGGAGGAAGTGAAAGAATTATAAATCATTAGTGTTAATCAATAGATGAAGTGGTCTGATTCTCTTCTTCTGCCCTTATTTTCTTTATTTAACCCAGACCCCTGTCACTGGTTCTTATACTTTTTCTCCTTTCATTTCTCCCTCCTCCTGATGGATTCCAACTCTGAAGTTGAAGTTTTTATTTTGCTTGTGCACCATTCCCTCCCCAAATTAGACCTTCATTTTAATGCTCCACTCCCCCTTCCCTTCTTCCTTTCCTTACTTGTTTCTTTATGGTATTTAATGGATTTTTATACCACCAATATCTACGAATGTATGTTAATTGATTCTTTGCCCAGGTTATATGAATTAGGTTCACGAGATGCCAGAATCCCTCTATTCTACCTTTATTTTTCTTTTGCTCTTCCTTTGTTTTCAAAGAGGACCAATGACATAGCAGGGTGATGTCTTGACTTGTACATGAATTGGATTTAAGTGAGGCAGAGTTGCACAAAGGTGACAGCCTCACTCTATCTTCCAGAGACATGCAGTGGCAAAATGTCAAAAAGTTAAAACAATTGGTAATGACTCAGAATGCAGTGAATGACCTTGGCATCTTCAATGTCTGACCAGGAGGATCAGCACCTTTGGTATAAGAACTTGTTAAGCCCTTTCCAGGGCTGCTTATTTATCTTTGGGGTTATGTTTTTTTATAATCCTCTCCAATACTCCAATTATTAGAAATAGGTGTCTTTCTCCCTTCTTCCTTGTTTATCTATACTGCATTCTCTTTTTCCTTCCATGTTGTTCCCTATTTTAAAAGCAATAAGATAGAAAAAAAAAAAAACCCTGTCCTTGTATCCTGTCTTTATATTTATTTATGACTCTTGACAATAGGATTCTGATGGATTTTCTCATGTTTGTGTTTTACAGATCCTATCCAGCTTTGTTCTTTTCATCTTGAAAATCTTCTATTTTATTAAGTGACTATTTACCCTATATGATTATAATCAACTTTTCAGGATATATTATTCTTAGTTATAAACGTTTTCCTTTTACCTTTTGGAATATTATATTATTAAATTCCCTCCTCTTTAAAGTAGTTGTGATCTAGTCTTGTGTGATATCGATTATGGCATCTTGGTACTAGAACTCTTTCTTTCTGCCTACTTGTGATATTTTTTCTTTGAGCTGGAAGCTTTAAACTTTTACTGTGATATCATTAGGTGTAATCAAATTAGAGAGGTATCATGGACACATTTTTGTGTCATGGATACTTTAGTAATCTGATTAAACCTATATACCACTTGCCAAATAATATTTTTAAATAAGTAAAATATAATATGTAGGATAGAATTATAAAAGAAGCAACTTGTATTGAAACAGTTATCAAAATATTTTTTAAAAACTCAAAGCCTACAAGGTTAAAAAGCCAGGATTTAGGATTTCTTTCAGGTTGTAACCAGTGGAATTTTTCTATTTTCATTTTTCCTGTTGTTTCTAAGAGAAAGGAATAAGCATTTTTATAGCACCTACTATGTGTCAGGCATCATGCTAAAGGCTTTTTAAAAAATAAATGTTGTCTCATTTGATTCTCACATGTGAGTTAGATACTATTATTACCCCCATTTTACTGTTGAGGAAACTGAAACATATCAAGGTTAAGTGACTTGTCCAGGGGCACATAGCTATAAGTATCTGAGACCACATTTGAACCCAGGCCTTGCTGACTCTAGACCTATCACTCTACTGTACTACCAGCCTAGACTAACTCTGGCCTCTAATAAGAGGGATTAGGCTCCCTTTTCTCATGCCCTTCAGCTCATTAAACTCTCACCATAGTGCCTCAAAAAATAAAATAAAACAAAACTGCTCAGTGGACAGGTATTAACTCAGAACTTGTTCTCCTCAAAGGTAAAAATATAAAAATATTCAATATATACTATAAATCAAGTGGGGAAAGATATTTATTTCCTACACACACACACACACACACACACACACACACACTCCTTAGCATGCATATAACAGCATGTATTTAAATAACTTATGTAACAATTAAAGAATGGGAAATTGGCACTTAAGTGTCATCATAAGATAGTCTGGGGAATTTTTTATTAGTCCACATTTTACTTCACTTTTGTGTTATCAACATTTAGGTATTCTGACCACTGGGACCAGGGGTTGAGCTCCTTCCTCTGATGGTATTATCCTCTCTGATGAAAGATATCCCTGGATCCCTCTGGATCCAGGATCTCTGAACCTCTCAAACTCACAAAGTATCTTCCAAATCTGGACACATCCATCTCTGGACTCATGCTGGTTTATCTCCCCTAAACCCAAACTCAGCTTCCCTTAGGTAGAACATGTTTTAGCTGTTTAATTCAGTTCATTCTGCCTCTAAGCCTAGTGCAATACTCCCTACTCCCAGCTTCCTCTACACTTTGTTTATTAGAAGAGGAGGTAGGGAATTCTTATTTTTGTGTTCCATCATTTTCTTTTGACAGGGCTTTTTTACTGTTCTTCCCCAAAATATCTTTCTCCCCTCCTCTTTTGTTTTTTTCTTCCCTCTCCTCCCAATAGTTCAGTAGAAACATTAACAGATTTATTAGGACGTGGAGGTTTCTGAGGAAACATATACATTTTTACCATTAAATAACCTTATGATGGCCTTATGTACATTAAAAAGGCATACATATATATGGATGCATGTATATATGTATGTATGCATGTATATACATATATTTATACATATATATGCATATACATGTCATGAATTGAGAAGGAGTTTATTGAGCATTTTTCTATTTAAACAATGATAAATTGTTTTTCTACAACATTAGAATTGGGTAATTTTAAAGTTGGGAGGAACTTTATATGTTGTTGTTTAGTCATGTCCAACTCCTCATGACCCCATTTAGGATTTTCTTGGAAGAGATACTGGAATACTTGCCATTTCCTTCTCCAGCTCCTGTTACAGGTCTGGCAACTAGACAGGGTTAAGTGACTTGCTCAAGGTCACAGAGCTAGTAAATGTCTGAGGCCAGATTTGAACTCACTCTCTCTCTCTCTCTCTCTCTCTTTCCATATATATATATATATATATATATATATATATATATATACATATATATATATATATATTCAGAGTTTATGTCTTTAATTTCTTCTTTCCTGAAATAGTAATTTAAAAATTCATGGCATTCTTAAGAAAGGTAAAAGGTACCTGGAATTTAAGAAAAACTACCTTTGGTTTCTATTATTTTGTGTCTTTGTCAAATGGGTTTAGTACTATATGGAATTTATTAAAGATGGAATTCCAAAAATATTGTAAGGGTAAAATTTCACCCAACCTCAAACCTCAGGATGCTCTACACCCCAATACCTTTATGAGGTAAGAACACTTGTTTGATTGATTTGCAGAATTAATACACATCATATGATGTATCAAGAGAATTGTTGACATCTTGTAATATGAGCTACTTTGATTGAATCAAGAAGGGAGAAAGAAAGCATGTTTGGCTAAAAAAAGCTACCCTTGCCACTAGGAACTTTAATTATCTGAAGAATTCCAATAGTTCTGTAGTCCAGAGGGGTCTAACCAGTGGTGGAAACTTTCAGCTTAGGAGCTGAGGATTCTAGTTTCAGTTAAGCCCCTGAGAGGGGACTGCTTGGTGGGATTAGAATGTGAGGAGAAGAGAATTTTCCATTTCTTTTCTCCTACCGTCCCCATTTTAATTGAGTGTATAATTGAAGAGAAGGAACCAGCTGGAGACAAAGCCTTGAACTGGAAACAGAGGGAAACAATAGATATAGATTGATCTAGGAGAAGAGTCACCTGAAAGATAAGGCAGTTTCAAGTGATATATATGTAAATATACAGATATATTTGTGTATGTATATATGTATTTATATATATATAACACATATGTGTGTATACACACATATATGTATGTGTGTGTATACACACACACACACACACACACACACACACATATATATATATATATACATGTCTATATATCCCTGTTAGAGAAGAGATAATTTTGGCTCTTGGCACTAGAAAGGCTAAAAAGAGTTAAACAGAGAGACATTTAAAAGGAACTTCATAAAGGCAAAACTCCACAAAGAGAGAAAAGGACTACCAGTGGCAGGACTTATGAGATATCTCTTTGTCACCTACATTGCTTACAAATGTACTTTACAACCTTTGTAGTTAAAATTTGAGGGTTTCTTCCCATGACATTTTTCCGTGAAGGGGAAAGGTATGCCTCCATCTTGTGTAGAATATTTTGCTATGATTATTCATACTATGCCACCTTAGGAAACACCTATTTCTGAAAGCTAATTGAAAGCTCTGGTTGATGGTTAGTTATAAGGTATGACACACTGATGGGGGCTTGTGAGTGACATTACTTAAAACAGTACTGCTCCCTCAGGGTTACTACAGTACTTTAATGGGGATGGCAGTCAAGTGTTCTTTGGAGATGTAGTCTGTCAATACAAGTGGGAGTAAATGTCAGTTCCACCAGAGAAGAACCAAAGTCATTGTATTATTCTAGAAAGATTTGCATTTTTTTGCTTAAATTTTGATATGACAATTTGCCTTGAATTGATGTATCATATTAAGTAGATTTGTATTCCTATTCATCATCCCCCCCCAAGTAGACTCTTATACATTCCATCTCCTAGGGAGAATATGGATTGTATGCATCAATTTTGGGGACAATATGGCAAATACATATAAACAATTATCCCAAATCATCAAAATGGTAATTTCTTGCCTGGATATTAAACACCAAGTTTCAAGGGAAAAAAGATGAGTGGTAAATGATAAAAGCACTTTTAAAGGAAATAAGGAGGTAGCTGTTGTTTTTTTAGCACAGTGTGAAGAGTATGTAGTGAACTTGTCAGCAGATTAAAAAAAGTAAGGAATATTTTCTAAAACTCCAGTCATCAAACAAGTGACATGTTTGAGTACACTGATCAATTTGAGGGGTGATTGGTCCACTGATGAAGCCATTTTAAGAGAACATGCTGTTTAATGTTACAGAAGCCAAAGAACTGAATAAACGCATCATCTGTTTTTCATTTTAATTCAATTTTCTAGAAATGTTTACTATTTTAATTTTTTTTACCCTTTCAAATGTTCTGGACAATTCAGAAGAGTTATTTAAATAGAGATTAACTTAGAATAAAGTGGTTTCTCTAATAAACTGTGTTGCCCATGTAGGTGATTAAGCCATATTAATAACTACACATATGTATTTTTAACATGCAGCAACATTGTCATTTTGCTATTTAAATAGACACTGACTTTGAGATTGCTTTTGCTAAAAATAAGCAATTCATAATGGGAAGAGACTTTTAGCTAGAGGAACAAAACAGTCAGAAAGGTTCTGGTTGAGCATTTCTCTATACTTTTTCAACTCTAAGGAAAAAAAATTAGGTTTTCCTCAAAATATTTTGAAGGGCAAAATTTATTTTTGAAAGTAAGCTGGTAAACTAATATTTTTATAACTGTGAGAAGGCACAATTGGATCAACATACATGTTGGGTCTTTTTTTTTTTTTTTACTCCTCTATTGACATGTATCACCCCATTCTCCCTTCAAATAATGTCTGATCTCTCTTCTTTTTCTCTTCCATTTCCTTGCCCTCTCTTTCTTCCCCACCCCTCTGTCTTTTTTCAAAACATCCTTCTTTTGGTCAAAGGCGCCTTCTTTCTACACCTCCCTCCTCCCTTCCTCTTGCTACTATGCTTTTTACAATTTTAAGATCCTCCCATCCTAGACCACTCCCCTCTTCCCTAATCTATCCAACCTTACTCCTTGACTATGCTAATTTCCCCTTCTCAGCTTTGCTACTAAATCCTTCCAGTATCACATAAACAGGCTACTTGCAATGCCTTTGGGAATCCACAATGCACAGCCCCCAAAGCTCTAAATGCCACCACTCCTTGTCCACTGTTTCCTAGGCTGGAGCGGGGGAGGGAGGGAAAATATCAATGTCTTACTTGAGCCCCAT